>CANXYC010734479.1:0-18549 GCA_948193065.1 Aleurites moluccanus
TTTATCAGTGTTTCACCTAGAGGGGACCATGAGCACTAGGCGTATGTCTGGCCAAGCATGCGTTTGCGATAAGGTAGCAAGGACTACCGATGCACTTTGTTGTGATAGGTAGCAAGGCTACTGATGCAGTCTGTAATTCTATCATGTGATTTGACAGTGCTATTCGATTGTGAGCACTCCTGTTCTTGTAAGCCTAACCATATGATAATTTCTTACCCATGTTTTTTGAATTGACCTTTCCTTGGATTGATATATATATGTATATATATATTTCTTTTATATTGCATGTTCATATCTTACTGAGTTGAAGGCTCACTCCTCTTCTGTGGATTTCAAGTGATAGTGTAGCTTATGAGGGAGTTAATATAGAAGATCGAGCTTCTTGATTCATTCCTCCAAGAAGCCTCCATTGTAATTATTTTGATATATATATAAATATTCATTAAATTTTATTATGGTACAGTATGTATTAGGAGTATACTCTAGAGCTTCGTAGTTAGTTATCGAGGATGACATTATTTTGATGTATGATCTGTTACATTTTGGGTTGCCCTTGTTCCTCAGTGATGTGGGATGCATCTTTTGATCAGTAAGGAACAAGAGGAAATTTTGAAATGATAAATATAAAGATAATAATTATGATTATATGAATCATAGAAATGAATATTGAATGATGTCTATATTTGATATGAATATGTATTATAAATGAGATCCAGGATATGAGTGTTCTACGGGTTTACGATGGCCTTAAGCCTACCCTTGCCTTCGAACCGTCGCACCACTGGAGTTGGGGTGTGACATAACATAATAGATAATATATTGTGGTTTATAGATTGTGCATGTGATACTGGGTTCTACGGGTGCCGGTCGCCATTGGCATCTCCCGTGCCCTAGGACCGTCGTAATCCGGAACGGGTCGTGACAAAAGCTAAAAATCAATTTTCAAAAGAACTGACAGACATACTTAGTGGATTAATTAAAAGATAAGATACATTGTAAATTTTATCAAAAAAGTCATAATAAATATCACATTCTCTTCACATCAAACAAAATAATAAAATAGTTATATAACAACCGAAAGAATCAAAACTTTTTTATAATTATCAATAAGCTTGTTAGATAAACAGGGCTACTAAAAACAACACATAATAATGAAATTGAGAAATGCTTAAATAGTGCTTGAGAAAGCAATTAACAACTGGATCAATAACTACTACAAAACTTCAGTAATGCCAATGTACAAATTACTTTTCCCAATGTATAAATTTTTCTAAAGCCAACCAGAACTTCAGTAACCTAGGCACTGTAAGATGAACCATATACTTAAGTATATATCTTAATCAGATACAAAATCCTAAATGATAGCACCAAATAATTGCTTATCTATACCAAACTATTTAGTAAATTACAAAGAAAAAAAAGAACTGGAAAAAGGCACAAACTGAATTGGAATCATTACTTAAAAAATCTGGACTTAACCATGACTATACATGTCCAAATCATCGAAAATTCTACAATTCTTTTGGGTTTTCTAAACAACATAATGTGAGATTCAATTTTTTTTTTCCTTGGAAGCCAGACGATCATGGATTAACATTTGAGTTTTTTCTTTTAATTTTTTTTTTGTAATTTCTAACCCTAAATCACCAATAATCGAAGATAACAGGGAGAAAAGAAATAAGGAACAAAAAAGATTACAAATTTAATAGAACTCATCAACATATTCTGATTTTGATTGATTTTCTTGTTTCTTTATTGAGTTTATAGATCTATCAAAAGAGACTTGAGAGTGAGGCTATGATGTGAAGATATGAGGGAGAGCTAAGAAGTGAGGCTATGAGTAAGCGATGACGTTAAACTAAAAAAAAGAGGCTAGCAATAATAACAACAACAATAATAATAATAATAATAATAATAATAATAATAATAATAATAATAATAATAATAATAATAATAATAATAATAATAATAATAATAATAAATTGGTTAATTGAAATTTTAATTTTAGATTTCTTTGGAGTGAGGTGCATTTCACAAATTATTTTCCCTAAAATTAATTATTTTCTCTAAATCACAAAAACCTGAGTTTTTGAGCAAAGCCAAGAATCAATTTTCAAAAGAACTGACAGACATACTTCGTGGATTAATTAAAAGCTAGGACACATTGTAAATTTTATCAAAAAAGTCATAATAAATATCACATTTTCTTCACATCAAACAAAATAATAAAATAGCTATTTAACAACTGAAAGAATCAAAACTTTTTTATGATTATGAATAAGCTTCTTAGATAAATAGGGCTACTAAAAGCAGCACATAATAATGAAATTGAGAAATGCTTAAATAGTGCTTGAGAAAACAATTAACAACTGGATCAATAGCTACTACAAAACTTTAGTGATGCCAATGTACAAATTACTTTTCCTAATGAAAGCCAACCAGAACTTCAGTAACCTAGGCACTGTAAGATGAACCATATACTTAAGTATATATCTTAATCAGATACAAAATCCTAAATGATAGCACCAAATAATTGCTTATCTATATCAAACTATTTAGTAAATTACAAAGAAAACAAAGAACTGAAAAAGGCACAAACTGAATTGGAATCATTACTTAAAAAATCTCGACTGAACCATGACCATACATGTCCAAATCATCGAAAATTCTAAAATTCTTTTGGGTTTTCTAAACAACAGAATGTGAGATTCAAAAAATATTTTTCCTTGGAAGACAGACAGATCATAGATTAATATTTGGGTTTTTTCTTTTAATTTTCTTTTTGAAATTTCTAATCCTAAATCACCAATAATCGAAGATAATGGGGAGAAAAGAAATAAGGAACAAAAAAGATTACAAATTTAATATAACTCACCAGCAGATTCTGATTTTTATTGATTTTTAGTTTAGCAGATTCTGATTTTGATTGATTTTCTAGTTTCTTTAGTGAGTTTGTAGATCTATCAAGAGAGACTTGAGAGTGAAGTTGTGAGGTGAGGATATGAGGGAGAGCTAAGAAGTGAGGCTGTAAGTGAGAGGCGGAGTCAGACTAAAAAAAAGGCTAGCAACTGCAATAATAATAATAATAATAATAATAATAATAATAATAATAATAATAATAATAATAATAATAATAATAATAATAATAATAATAATAATAATAATAAATTGGTTAATTGAAATGTTAATTTTAGATTTCTTTGGAGTGAGGTGCATTTTACAAATTATTTTCTGTAAATAAAAAAAATCTGAGTTCTTGAGCAAAGTCAAGAATCAATTTTCAAAAGAACTGACAAATATAATTCGTGAATTAAGTAAAAGCTAGGAGGCATTGTAAATTTTATCAAAAAATTCATAATAAATATCACATTCTTTTCACATCAAACAAAATAATAAAATAGCTATATAACAACCGAAAGAACCAAACCTTTTTTATGATTATCAATAAGCTTCTTAGATAAACAGGCCGCTAAAAGCAGTATATAATAATGAAATTGAGAAATGCTTAAATAGTTCTTGAGAAAGCAATTAACAACCGGATCAATAACTACGACAAAACTTCAGTAATGCCAATATATATATAATATCTGTCATTTTATAGTGTTTTTATTAATTTTTGTATGTTTGGAGAATTTATTAATTTCAGATATGAATGTTGAGAATTCCAGGAATTTATTTGATTTTTGATGCTATAGGATTTTGTGATGATAATTGCATGATTTTAAAGACATAATTTAGTAAAGTGTAAAACATTAAAGTTGTGAGTTTATGTTTTGACTATAATTTTGTAAAATGGTTTGGCAAAATTCTGTGTAAGTGATGAGTTGTGTTTATTTGACCAAGGCTGGTCTGGTTGAGTAGTGCTGCAGGAATGCAGTGCCTGTTTGAAATTACTGGGAATGACTGAGGTAGAATTAGCTAAAGGTATGAATATGAAAAATGTTCCTTGTATGTTGAGATGTTTGTTGTAAAATTTTAGAATTTTTGGATAAGTGTATCTCAGTGTAGAGTGGGTTTTATCAGACTTATTCAGGGAGATCCTAAGGCAGCAAGTCTGGGTGAAATTTGGAGAGTCACCATGGTCTGTGTAGTGGTCTTTTTGATTTGAAATTTGGATATGTTGTGCCTTTATATGTTTATTTTAAGTAGTAGAAAGAATCAGTAAGTTTGGATGATTGTAGCTCATTTGCTAGCTGGCTAAGTGTGAGATGTCTAGGCAGGATTTTAACTTAGAGGAATTTTATTTTGGCGAGCCAGCAAAGTGAGAGGAGGCATTTTGTGAAGTGGCGCGGTGAGTTTTCCAAAGTGGAAATTTACAAAAGGGAAGTTGGCGAAGAGCTTTGGCGAAGAGGATTTGGCAAAGAGGAAAGGCAAAGAGGATTTGGCGAAGAGGAAAGGCGAAGAGGATGTGACAAAGAGGAAAGGCGAAGAGGATAAGGCAAGGTGGCATTATGCGAAGAGGTATTATGTGAAGAGGAAATGTGCAAAGTGGCAGTTCATGAAGAAGTGAAGAAGTGAAGAGGCGAAGAAGCATTATCGAGGTGGCATATGCGAGGAAGAGTTCACGAGGAGAGTCTGGCGAGGCAGCAGACACGAGTTAGAAAGTGCGAGCTGGGAATACGAAATGGGAATGGCAAGCTGGCTTAGGGGAGGAAGCTTTGCCGAGGCTGACTGGCAAGCTGGCTAGCGTGTTTCTGGGGCAGAGTTTATTTAAACCCAGCAACCTCAGTAGCGTTATCTCACCATTTTTCCCTTCTTTCTTTCTTTTGTAAATTCAGTCTTTTTCTTAGATTTGTTCCATTTTGTATTCTAAGGCGTTAATACTTAAATCAATGCATTAGACTTCTAGATTATTCAGTATTAAGGCAGAAATCATCAGATTTAAGCAGTAATTTCAGAAATTGCAGTGTTGAGGAAGGTAAATTTTCTTCTCAAGCTAATTTCTTTAGATTTATTTAAGTCTATGAGTTAGGAAAATTAATATTGGGTATATAGAATTTATTACAAGTGATCTGAAATCATTAATGGTAATTAATGTGGGATAAATCAATTTGGTGAAACTGCCATAAACAATAACTCCGAAAATTTAATGCAACTTTCTTTAAAGGATAAATAAAAATTGTTATTGGAAATTAAAAATAGAGACTCTAAGATAATTAATTAATGGGAAATCATGTTGAATATTATTGGTTTGGAGAAACCCTAATTTTATATATTTGGGGAATTTCCTAGGAGGAGAAATTCAAATTTGATTGAGGAATTAAGTGAGCAGATTTCTAAAGAGGAATTTAAGAGAAATTTGTGTAAGAGGTAAGTATGAACTGTGAACACTCATTTTTACACCCCTCGGACTCGCATCGACCCGAAAGACATTCTCCGGAACTGAACCCGCACCCAGACGGACCCGAAACGGCCTCAAAACGAAGTCGGGCCACTGGTGCCGCCCTCCAGGCTTGGCATTGCCGCCAGGCCACCCCCTCTGGGCGGCAGCCGCCAAGCCCAAGGGCAACAACGTGACTCCTTACCGTGGCTGCCACCCTCCCTCAGGGCTTGTGCCGCCACCCCTTTCTGGCGGCAGTGCCTCCTCTTTTCAGCGGCAGCGACAATTTGCATCCTATTTTCTGCGAATCCCACATCGAAAATTGATGGGATTCGACCCCTGGAACTCCTATTATAAGTAGAGGGCCTCCCCCCACCTTTCGGACAACAACAACGAAGGAATAACAGCCAGAAAACACGCCCTGGCTCACAAAAAGCAAGGAAAAAAGACAAGAAATCATTTTCATCACTAGATTTCATCTTTTTTCCTCTCCAAGTGATATTTTCTTCTTCTTTTGCTCTCTTTTGATTTAAAAGAGTTGCCATTAGGGGCGTATTGAGCCTATCAGTTGAATCTTTCCTCAAAGCAAGGTACCTCCACCGATTTGCTTTCTTAAGAGCTAAGAAGGCATCCCGACTCATCACCTCGAGGCGCCATCCGATCCAAGGTGGAACTCCGCTCTGGAAGAGCACTCCATCCGCCAATATCCCTAAAAGCTAGGGCAAATGTACGTTTTCCTAACTCATCTTCTTTATTTTGGTAGAGCATTAAAATAAAGAATCAAAACATGATAAATTGGGCATAAAATCAACCCTCCTTCGCGAGAAGGAAGAACTGTATGGGTTTTGATTCCTATTCGACGGGATACGCAGGCAAGCTGTATGAAAGCTTCAAATCCAAAAAATGACAAAAACCATCTCTTTTCTTTTGATTATTTGCTTAATTTTGTTTGTCAAATATATTGTTTTGGGAATGTGTGATCAACCTAGAACCCATAAGGGCTAGAGTTGATATCCCCTATTTTTGAGGTTTTGAGATGTAATAATTTACTTTTATCGCTCTCTTTAATTATTTTATTCCAATTGTTCATGCATTTATTTATTTGCTCATGCATCTTATATGTTATTCTTTAATTGTTCATGAAAATCATTTTAAATCAAGGTTAAAATTGAAAGCCAAGTTCAGCCGAAAACCTAGTCTCCGAACCCTCTTTGGTTTCAAGGACTAGTGCACTTTTGACTAGTGCACTTTTTTCCTTTGGGATAAGATTGGAGTCAAAAAGGGGTTTTTACCTTAAATTTTCCCAATAAAAATAACTTAAGGTGGCGACTTCAAAACATCAAAATCGTTTTCGAATAAAAGGCGCTAAGCTCGTCTCCTCTGTGAGAAATTGCCCCATATGAGCACTCCGATACCCCAATGCTCTCTATTTCCTTCGAAAAGGGCGGGCCCGGACGGCGATTCTCGGGCGAGGCCTCACACTGATGTGAATCTTTTATTGTGAATAGTAGTATTACCCTATATATAGGCTACCACTTTATTTTCTACCCGAATTTTCTTTCTTTCTTCTTTGTTTCTTCACCAAAAAAATCTAGAATCCTTTACTTATTTTTTAAGATATTAATACCATAATTTATACTTTATTTTGAAGAGAAAACATTTCAAAGTAACATCTAAAACCTTTTTTCAAGCAAATTCTTCAAGGTCATCTTTATGAATGAATTGAGGTAAATTCTTCATAACTTAATTTTTATTATAAATTCTTCACAATTCATTAAGGTGAATTGAGGTAAATTCTTCATAATTCATTGAGTTGAAGACTCATTCCTCTTATGATATGTTTTTTTTTCCAGGTGCCAGAGTAGAGGGCCTGGAAGGCATTGGTCGCACTTCTTGATCTCTTTCTCCTTTAAGAAGCCATTATGTAAAGTTTTGGACATCTATATTTTATAACGATTAATTTTTGGATTGTATAACTTCTAGAGCTTTGTAGTAGATTTTATATGGATGAATTATAAACTGTTGGATGTTATTATTTTGTGTTCCTTTATGGACCTCTCTTATTCATGATGGATGTGGGCGAATAGGTTGCCTTTAATCCTTCGTGAACAAGTGGACATTATTATGATATTGTTATCACATGTTGATATGGATGAGATAGTAATTCTATTTTTTTTAGACGGTTGATAGATTGTAAATATTGTTACTGAATGTCATAAGAATTGATTAGCGTTCAACGAGTTTTTGATGGCCTTAAGCCTACTAATGCTTTAGGACCATCACACTTTTGAATTCGGGTGTGACAAAGATGGTATCAGAGCTTAGGTTTGAACTATAGCTAGGCTGTATTAATAAGTTTATTGATTAGGAAAACTACAAAGCATAGGATGCCTATTTTGTCATTATTCTATTATCCTTTTTGGATAAATCTGCATTATTATTTTATCTTGAGTCTGAGTTGCTTATTTCTTTTATCAATATCGTGACGCCTCCGAGGCGAGGTCGAGGTAGAGCAGAAAGTCGTCCTAGAGCAGTTGTTCCTTTTGAGGCCAATTCTATTGGCCAAGTTGGGGATAATGAGGTTCCTCCAACACCTCCACCGGATATGGCTCAAAGAGTTGATCGGTTAAAGAGGAACTATGAGATGATAGCAGAGTATATTGCCCAACAGAGGCAACAGGTTCCTCTAATGCAGGTGGCTCTAGTTCCTCTACCACCTGTAGCTCTAGTGGTTCCCCCTCTGCCCCATTTGGTTCAGTAGGTTTAAGAGGTATCTTTTGAGAATTTTCTTAAGCTAAAGCCACTAGATTATAAGGATTAGTTAAATCCTACTGAGTTCTTAGAAGAGGTTAAGGATAAAGTACAAATTTTGAGAATTCCCAATAGGAGAGCCATTAAGTTTACGGGATTCTTAATGAAAGGAGCTGCCCGTGACTGGTTTAAAAGGAGCATAACTAGTTTGCTTCAAGGTGATGATGATATTTCTTGGGATTAGTTCAAGGAATTGGTATTGAAATAGTTTTTAATAGAGTTCATTAGAGAGGCCAAGGCCTTAAAATTTGAGCAATTGGTGCAGACATACGATATGTTAATTTCTGAGTATACTAAGAAGTTTAACACTTTGAGCAAGTTTGCTCCTATTATTCTGTAATTTATTTTGTAATTTACTGCAAATGGCTATAACAGTCAATATATCATATCATATAATCATCATATAACTCATAATATCATCACATACATATATACATGTTCATTTTCTATCTAACCCATACATACCCTATGGAGCAACTAGATTATAAACACCAAAATAATAGTACAAAATCAGAATATATACATCAGAACTGCTAGCAGAAATCCTCGAATGACAGATGACAGAATTCTGCAATCTACTCCTCACTTGAAATGGGTAAACAAAGAAAAAGTAAGTATATAAGATACTCAGTGAATCTATATACATCAACAATAAACAACAAGTAACAATGAATCAATGGTACCAATAGATCAGATAACAACATACAGAATCAGTAATAGGTTACAGTATAGCCAAAGAACAAAGTATAAGCTCGGTATCATATGGAAAAACATATAAAGTGATGGATTGTATGAAATCATACAATCTCCAGTAGAATCAGTATGGACCATATGTGAACATATAGTCTCCAGTAGCATATCAATATCAATGAGCATAAGACTGATCAGGTTTTATGGCCAGGACCATAACCCTTCCTAGCTAGGGTACCAATAATACAATGTGCACATCGTCGACAGTATTTTTCCACTATCCTGTTGGATCGGTAGCTCTGTCAAGCCACATAAGAATCAATATAAGGAAACAACATATCAATGGATACCATTATGCAACAATGGTATCCTCCATATCAACAAGCTCAATATCAATCAATCAATAATCAATAAGATCAATGGCATTGTAGTATGTGACATACAAACAATTGTAAGTGGTTTGGTAATCAATAAAGACATGGAATAAAAGTTGGCTTAGCAAAGGAAAACGGTAGACCAATTAGTATATCAATGTCGCTAGCGATAATGGCATTCAAATGGTAGGCCTATGGAATACAAACAATAGGCCAAAGACAAAATGAACTAGGCATTTTATCAAACACTTGGTGGGCATACAATGGCAAGCCAATATGTTAGGCTAGGGTGCAAATTTGACTTGCCCAACTCAATCAACAACAAGTCACATTTGCAATTATACAATAGGCATCAAAGAAACAATATTAAACAACATTAAATAGGATCAAATTGGCTATGGAAATCAAGGCAAAATCAAGCAAAATATAAGGCAATGAATAGTGATTTGGTTTTAGCCAAAGTGACATTTCCATACAAGGTTTCCAATTTCAATTTTAACATAATAGGCATGTTAAAGGATGCATATAAGACTCACCTAAACTTCCAAATAACTTTGAAAAATTGAATTCCACCACAAATCACCAATAGAGCCAAATAAGGCAACCTTGCCAAATCTTGAATTCTACATCAAACCATTCATCAATTAGTTACCTACTAACCTCCAATTGACATATTCTAATGTTAATTAACATAAACTAACACTAATTCAAGAAGCTAAGATATACAACTTCCATTAGGTTAGGGAAATTAGGGATTTCTATCAATTTGCATCAATTGATGCAATTAACCATAAAACTCATCTAATTCATCATCCAAATCACCCAAATAAGCCATAAATTCAAACAAACTAACTTCTTACCTTTAGATGGTGATGAACCCAAAATTCCTCCTTCCAATTGATATATTCTAATGTTAATTAACATAAACTAACACTAATTCAAGAAGCTAAGATATACAACTTCCATTAGGTTCGGGAAATTAGGGATTTCTATCAATTTGCATCAATTGATGCAATTAACCATAAAACTCATCTAATTCATCATCCAAATCACCCAAATAAGCCATAAATTCAAACAAACAAACTTCTTACCTTTAGATGGTGATGAACCCAAAATTCCTCCTTAGTTTGTTCTTGATTTCCTTTGCTCTTTATTGCAAATTAATGGTGGAGATAGATAGAACAAGGTGAATAAGCAAGATTTCTATCAATTTACTTAAGAAATTTTGTGAGAAATAAAGAGAAATGGAGGGAGAATTTGAAGAACAAGGTTCGGCCACTGTTGAGAAAAAGAAGAAAATGAAGCCATTTTGTCTAAGTGTTGAATATATATACAAAAATCAATTTAGCAAATTACAACTTAATCCTCAAACTTTTATATATTACACTTTGATCCCAAATTCTTCTGTAATTTATTTTGATAATTCTGTCAGGATTTGGATTTCAATGTGGGGAGTCAATAAGCTTATTTTAATTTATACTTATTTATAAAATTGGTTTCAAAGTCATTCTGTAACTCCGACGAATCAATTTCCACTATTCACCTTAAAGTTCCTTATAATTATGATTTTGCCATTGGTTACTTTTTTAGTATTCCTAAATAATTTTCACTTCTTTCTTTTTACCAAAATTACACATCAATTATGGTGATCTTTTACCCATTGGTCAATTTCAGAAATTCTTCTGTTGACCGGACTGTTAATTTCTCGGCAGTGTTTCCGACACCGCCGCTTTCCGGAAAAGTAACTAGTTCGCTTTCTAACTGTGTCTCTAAAATTATTTCCCATCATTTCAAGATTTTTGAACCATATACTGAGAACTAATGCATGCATATATGTTGTAACTTTCTAGGGTATTACATTCTACCCCCTACAAATAAATTCGTCCTCGAATTTAAATAGATACATACCTCACTGCTGGAACATAAATGAATATATGCTCCTCATCTCATGCTCACTCTCCCAAGTGCACTCCTCCATGGACTGGTTCCTCCAGAGCACTTTTACCATCGGGATCTCCTTATTACGTAGCTGTCTGACTTGTCGATCAACAATCTCTACTGGAAGCTCCTCATACGACAAGTCTTCACTGAGATCCATATCCTGAACCTCCAGATACATACTTTCGCAACATAGAGATATGGAAAACCAGATGTACGTGGCTCATACTAGGTGGAAGAGGCAATCTATAGGCCACATTGCCAATCTTCTCAAGAATCTCAAACGAGCCTATAAACCTTGGTGATAACTTTTCCCTCTTCCCAAATCTCATAATACCCCTCATTGGTGAGACCTTTAGGAAGACATGATCACCAACTGCAAAATGTATATCCTTTCTCTTCGGATCAGCATAACTCTTCTGCCTACTGAAGGCAGTCTTCATCCGATCTTTGATCATAGGCATATTTTCCATAGTCTCTCTAATCAACTCTGGTCCCTCAAGCTGCTTCTCTCCTGGCTCCACCCAACACACTGAAGATCTATATTTTTCCACCATATAGTGCTTCAAATGGAGCCATAACAATAGAAGAGTGGTAGCTGTTATTATAGGAGAACTCAATCAATGACAGATAATAATCCCAGTTACCTTTGAAATCTATAACACATAACCAAAGCATATCCTCCAAAGTCTGGATTGTCCTCTATGACTGTCCATCAGTCTGCGGATGAAAAGCAGTACTGAACTGTAACTGGGTACCCATGGCCTCCTGAAACTTCTGTTAGAAATGATAAGTGAACTATGTACCTCTGTCTAAAATAATCATCAAAGGAACTCCATGTAGTCACACAATTTTATCCACATACAACTGTACATACTGAGCTACCATGTAACTGGTCTTAACCTCCAGAAAATGAGCAGACTTCGTCAGACAGTCTACAATCACCCATATGGAGTCATAAACCCTGGTAGTTATCTGTAGACCCACTACAAAATGCATAGTAACCTGCTCCCATTTCCACTCTGGCAACTCAATCTCCTGAAGCAACCCTAATGGCTTCTGATGCACAAACTTAACTTGCTGACAGGCTAAGCATTTAGACATAAATTGAGCCACATCTCTCTTCATCCCAGGCCACCAATATACATCTCTCAGATCATGGTACATCTTGGTAATCCCTGGATGTATACTGTATGCTAAATAGTGAGCCTATCTTATAATCCGATTCCGTAGCCCATCAAAATATGGTACACATATGCGCTGCCCACACTTCAGTACCCCATCCTCTACTATAAACTCTATCATCTTCCCATTCTGTACCTCTCCCTTGAGCTTCAGTATATAAGGATCCCTATCCTGAGCCACTTTTATATCATCAAGCAATAATGACTTCATCCGAAATTAGGCTATCAGATCCTGGTTTCGATCCTGGGATTCCAACTCTAACTCCACTCCCAAATCTGCCAACTCCCTCATCTCTCAGATCAATGGCCTCCTGTCAATCACAATATGAGCTAGACTGCCCATGGATTTCCTGCTCAATGCATCAGCCACTGCATTGGCCTTACCCGGGTGATAAAGGATCTCATAGTCATAATCCTTAAATAGCTCTACCCATCTACATTGTCAAAGATTCAGATCCTTCTGTTGAAATATATACTGTAGACTCTTATGATTAATATATATCTCACATTTCGATCCATACTAATAGTGTCTCCAAATCTTCAATGCAAATATAATAGCTACCATCTTTAAATCATATGTCGGATAATTTGCTTCATGCTTCTTTAACTGACGAGAAGCATAAGCAATTATCCTACCAATCTGCATCAGCACACACCCCAAACCAATCCGAGAAGCATCACAATACACAGTGAATTTCTCCCCCTCTACTGGCAATGCCAACACTGGAGCATTAGTGAGGCAATATTTCAAAGTCTGAAAGCTATGATCACACTCATCAGTCCATATATAACGCTCCTGTTTTCGCATCAATCTAGTCAATGGAGTTGCAATCTGGGAGAAATCCTTCATAAACCTCCTATAATACCTAGAAAACACACTTCGGTTAGCCAGGACTGGCATTTAGATAACTTAGCATACAACCGATGCTCTCGAAGTGTCTGCAAAACAATCCTTAAATGCTCCATATGCTCCTCCTCACTCCTAGAATAGATAAGTATGTCATCAATGAATACAATGACAAACTTATCCAAATTTGACCTGAACACCCTGTTCATCAAATCTATAAAAGTAGCCGGTGCATTGGTCAATCCGAATGGCAACACCAAAAACTCATAATGCCCATATCAGGTCCTAAAAGCAGTCTTAGGTATATCACCCTTCTTAATCTTCAACTGGTGATACCCAGACCTTAGATCTATCTTCAAAAAATGGCTGACACCCTACAGCTGATCAAACAAGTCATCTATCCAAGGTAATGGATATTGGTTCTTCACTGTCACCTTATTCAGCTGCCTATAGTCTATACACATCCTCAAAGAGCCATCTTTCTTCCTTACAAATAATACCGGTGCACTCCAAGGAGAACTACTCGGTCTGATGAACCCTCTATCCAATAACTCCTGTAACTGCATCTTCAATGCCTTCAGTTCTGCTGGAGCCATTATGTATGGAGGAATGGATATAGGGTATGTGCCTGCATGCACCTCAATCTCAAACTTAATCTTCCTATCTGGGGGCAATCCTGGCAACTCCTGAGGAAATACATCAGGAAACTCCTGAACTATCGGTATCTGATCAAGCTGTACAAAAGATCTCTGCACATCTATCACATGTACCAAATAGGCTGAACAACCTTTCCCAATCATCCTCCTAGCCTGGATAGCAGAAACCAGATTAACTCGGAACTCCCCAATATCACCCTAAAAATCAAACTCTGGCTGCCCCTCAGGTTGAAATCTAACCCTCTTCCGATAACAATCTATAACTGCTCGGTGCCTCGTAAGCCAATCCATACCCAAAATAACATCTAGTTCTAACACAGGCAACTCAATCAAATCAGCACGCAAGATGTTATCATCAATCTCAATCACACAATCATGGTAATAAAAATCCCCATCAACAGTATCACCCATAGGAGTAGCAATCATCAAAGGCACATCTAGTAATTTCCTTTCTTTATTAAATTTAGGTGCAAAGTGTGGTGACACAAAAGAGTGAGTAGTACCCAAATCAAATAAAGCATTTACAATCTCATTTTGAATCAATATAGTACCTGTGACCATATTGTCTGATCTCTGGGCCTGCTGGTTGTTGACTACAAACACTCTGTCCTGACCCCCTACCAGTTGGAGCCTGACTACCACTGGGAGCCTGTCCTCCCCTATCTCTGCCTCTGCCTGAAGCCTCTCTACCTATGTTCTGACTCATCTGTACTACTGGTTAAGAAACTATAACAGATGGCTGCTGCTTAGACCTCAACGGACATCTGTTAGCATAGTGGCCCCGCTGACCACACCTTAAACAAGCACCGGTCTGTCTCCAACACTCCCCTCTATGTCTCCAACCACAAAACCCACAACTAGGGATATTGGTTATTTATGCAGCTGGTCTCGAAGAACCCTGAGAATAGGCAGGTGTTTACTGAAACACTAGCGGTGCTCTACTCTGAATCCTCCTCCTCTGACTACTAGCCGATGATCTCTGATTAAACCGTGGTACTGGTTCTGTCTGCCTAGGCTGGGAGCTGCTCTCCCCCCTCTTAACCTGCGATCCTGGACCCCTTTTCCTTTAGCCCTCTCTATCTTGTACTTCTCTTCCATCTATGTGGCCTTATCAATCACTATCGTCAGAGAAGTAAACTCAAAAGCTAACAAAGCATTATGTAGTGCAGTATGAAGACCCCTCCGAAACCTACTGATCAGATCAGCCTCTGTAGGAACAATATGAGTAGCATATCTATTCAACCTGATAAACTCTTTTGCGTACTCCTCAACAGACTTGTCTCCCTACTCTAACTGCTCAAATCTAATCAAGTTACGGGTCTTCACCCTCTCAATAATAAACTCCTTAATAAGCCCCTATCAGAACTCAATCTAGGTAGGTGGGTGCTCACCATAAAGCCTGGGTTCCATCTTACTAGAAAACCAGGTCTATACCTTACCCTTCAGTAACAGCCCAACCAACTCAACAGCTCTTCACTCAGAACATGGTAGTCTCCTCACTACCTTCTCTACCTTCTCCAAGAAATCCACAGGGTCACTAGCTCTGTCTCCTCTGAACTCGGGCAAGTTTAGCTTTGGAAAGCTAAACATCGATACTCCACCCTCCTCTATCACTCGACGACCTCCCTGTACAATAGGCTCCCTCTGAACGCCTACTGGCTACACAGGATCCGGTGCCATTGGAATTGCCTCTGGTGCCACAGGTGAAGGCACTACTGCTGGAGCTGGTGGTGGAAGTATATGCTGATGCTCCCGTCTCAAATCAGCCATCTCTCTCTGCAAATCCATCAATCCCCTCATTATCTCCATTCTCCAGGGGTCATCGCCCTTCTCTATATTGTGAGGCCTCGCTCAAGCACCTCCTCCTACTGATCCAAGGGATCGAAGGAATGCTCTCATTTTTTTAGGGAATGATTTCTCACGGATCGACAGGCGATCTTAGTGCCCTTTCTTAGAAAATGATATTTTGATGTTTTGAAGTCGCCACCTTAAGTTATTTTTTTATCGAGAAAATTTAAGGGAAAAACCCAATTTGACTCCAATTTTATCCCAAAGGAAAACAAGTACACTAGTCTTTGAAACTAAAGAGGATTCCGAGACTGGATTTTCAGTTGAACTTGGCTTTTAATTTTAACGTTGATTTAAAGCATTTTCATGAGCTGTTTATACAGATGCATGAACAGATTAATGAATCGATGAAAGCGATAAAATAGTTTTAGAGTGCGGTATTTAAATTATTACAATTGTGGAATCTCAAAATATGGGATATTGACTCTAGCCCTTATGGGTTCTAGGTTGATCACACATTCCCCGAATAATACATTTAATAAAAATAAATAGAAAAGAGATCTCTTTGATCCCTTTGGATTTGAAGCTCTTAGATAGCTTGTCTGCGTATCCTGTTGAATGAGAATCAAAACCTACGCAGTTCTCCCTTCTTGTGAAGGAGGGTTGATTTATGCCCAACTTATCATGTTTTGAACTCTTTATTTTGATGCTCTATCAAATAAAGGAGATTCACCTATCTTGATGCTTTATCAGAAATAGGGAAAATTAGGAGACGATACCTGCTCCTTTGCTTTTTGGAAAGACGGCGGTCTGATTGTCCTTCCTGATCGGAGCTCCATTTTGGATCATTTGAAGCCCAGGGAGACGGTTGGATTGTCTTTTATCTGATGATTCAAAACAAAATTAACAGAGTAATTTTGTTAAAAAATGATTTTTTAGGCTCCACGTGCCCCGAATTTAGTTCTTCTTTAGTTCAAAGAGAACTAAAGAAAATTGGACTCCACTCGTCCCGAGTTGGTTATTCTTTAAACTCAAAAAGAGTTAAAGAAATAAGTAGAAATCGGTGTATGAGAGAGATAGAGGAAATCCGAGAAGGAATGTCAACTTCAAGTGATTTCGGTGTGTTGGATTATGAAGGAGGGGCCTCATATTTATAGGCAAAATTTTGCCACTGGAGGGGGGCGGTGGCGCCGTCGTGGCCTTTGGCAGCACGGGCAGAGAAGGAGGGCGGCACCCAAAAGGTAGCGCGTAGCGTCAGGGCGGTACCACCAAAGGGGGGCGGCGGCACCGCCTCCTAAGGAGGGCGGCCCTGCCCTACCCTAAGGGTGGTAGTCCGGGTCTGATTCTGATCTGACGCGTTTCTGAGTCTGTCTGGGTATGGGTTTGGTTCTGGTGAGTGCCAGTCAAGTTGGCACGAGTCCGAGGGGTGCAAAAATCCAATGTTCACAGCTACCCCCATTACTGTTGTCCATTCTGGATGACAGACGTGATGTAAGTGAACCGGGCTGTTTCTGCCTACTTGGGACAAAAGAAATGCATTCTGATCGCATCTTGCGAGGTCTGGAGGTATGTGAGTGCAATTTGTCATTCTTCAGACAGTTTTCAATTTTTCTGACATTTTTCTATTTCTGTCATTTTTTGAATTACAGAAGCATCCGAGGTCTGATTTGGGCGAATGATAAGTCAATGGATAGAGAAAAATCATACGAATCCAGCGGAACTGTCGGCACTTGATTCTGACTTGAACTGCTTTGAAAAATGCTAGTTACCTTGTTTTTACCTGCAGCGGGGACATAATGGTCATTTTTAAGATTCTTGAAATCTATAAATAGGGGTGAGGCTTTGTCATTTCCTTCACTCTCATTTTCACTTTTCTATCTCTCTCTAGCTTTTCTCTCTCTAGATTTTCTCTATTTATGACTTCACACTTTGGAAGTGCTACTAGCAGTAGGAGGCGATATGGCTATGAGGCGCCGCGGGACAATCTTGACCCAAAAAATCTGCTTCAAGAACCAGAACAACATGTCTCATGGGACGGCATAATTGAAGTATTTTCCCATTTTTTTTTTTTTTGCTGAGTGAATTCCTTTGCTTGAAAGCGCACTGCACTACGAAATAGGGGCGTCATATCAAACTTGGCTTATTTGGCTGATGCTCTATCATTCGAATCTCCAGTAAAGACCTTGTTGGAGCCTACTGGCTTTGTGTCCTTCTTGAGGGTCAAAATGAACTCTGAGAGTAATGTAGCCTTGATTAAGGCCCTGGCTGAGCGGTGGTGGGATACAACCAACACTTTCCATTTTCCATGTGGGGAGTTGACTGTTACCCCGCTTGACCTGTCAATGCTGACCAGACTACACTTCGGGACCCGTCATCTAGATCTTTGCGATGATTGGAGGGTTTCCTTTACTCATGAATATATGATTCAGCTCATAGGTCAGGATCTACCCCAGGATCGCATATCGATACCTCGCACTTGGCTTCAAGCTCGGCTGAGAGATATGGAGCCATTCACTGATATGCTATTTGATACTGCAATTATATCTAGGCTGATGATGTTGATTCTGGCGAGATGTACATTTGGACACACCCCTTGGGATACTGTTAATCTGAACATTTTGCCGAGTTTGCTAGATGTGACTCAGCTTGGTGGGTATGATTAGGCTGGCGCTATTCTGAGCACCATGTACCGAGAGATGTGTGATTTGTCTCGGGGAGCTTTCAATTCCTTTGGCGGGACTCACTTCATTTAGGAGGTATGCTCTCTGCATCCCTTGTTAAATCGAAAAGGCACCTTCTGCACCCATTGTAAATTCTGAACTGAGAGGTACTCTCTGTACTTCTTCTGAAATTCTTCTAAGTCTTTCTGACTTTCGCTGTCTTCAATGCTTGAAATAGTTCTGGGCTTACGAGTATTTTCCAATGCTGGCTCCCACTCTTA
>CANXYC010734484.1:0-15627 GCA_948193065.1 Aleurites moluccanus
TATATATATATATATATATATATGAAAGTCATATTTTGACCAAATTTTTTCATCTAAACTTTCGTTTTTGCAATTTAGGATTTTTGTTTATTTTTTGTAATTTTTGTTTCCTTAATTACTTCTAGTAGGAAGCTTATTTAAGGCATTGTCTCCGTTGATTTTTTTTTTTATTTATATAAATCTGATAATTTATTTTATTTCGAAAAAAGTTACAATAGTAGACTCATAGGATTTTTGGAAACAATTTCCTATATTTTCTGTCAAGTGTTTGAAATAAAATATATTTTCTCTTTAAAAGTGTTAATCTAAATTTCAGTATTCTTTTTGAATTAACGATTTTTATTACCTATTAGTCTTGTATTTAATTTTGAATCAACAGACTCTTAAAAAATTTTCACTACGTTAGTTAGTATTAGAGTTTTCAATTCATTTCCTTGAAAATCATGCCCAAACGGTACCTGTAGAGAAGGTTTATGATCCTGACACCACAACTCAGATGGAATAGCGTGTGAATCAATGGGTTGAACAAATGGAGGAACGTATGATGTAGATGCTAGATCAACTAACACAGTGAATGGACGGGTTTTTGAGAAACCAGGGTGAGGAAAATCAAATTAGGAGAGGTGAGAATTATGAATAAGAGGAGGGATATGGTGATTCGACTGAGAATGGTAGAAATTCGGAATAGGATGCTACCCAGAGATATCATAGACCAGTTGAAAAAGATTTGAGACATTGGAAAAATGGTATGAGGATGAAGATTCCTAAGGTCCATGGAAGTATCCAACCAGAAGAATTTATGGACTAGTTGGTGTTATAAGCCTTGGGAGAACCACACCTCAAAAGCTAGCTCAAGGGGGTTGGAGAGTCCAAAGTTCATATAAATCCCACAATGAAATCCCATACTCGCAATGTGGGATTCACCAAGTCCCATACCTTGACCAACTAAGATCGTAATATTTCCCCACGATTGAACAATTGACGTCCTCGGCAGCTCTTATTCCTACCGACACTGACCCGAACTCGGAGTATTTTTTCTCGAGACTACCAATAATTTTAATCTGGCTTGAAGGATACCCCTTTTCGAATCTAAGACTATCCGAGCGCATGGGTCTACTATGATTCCAATTGTTATGAACCTTGGAAGAACCA
Organism: Aleurites moluccanus; assembly: GCA_948193065.1. Taxonomy (NCBI): domain Eukaryota; kingdom Viridiplantae; phylum Streptophyta; class Magnoliopsida; order Malpighiales; family Euphorbiaceae; genus Aleurites; species Aleurites moluccanus. The sequence continues at coordinate 1,153 of CANXYC010734484.1, forward strand.
CACCCCAAAAGCTAGCTCAAGGGGTTGGAGAGCCCAAAATCCATATAAACCCCACATTGAAATCTTATATTTTCAACGTGGAATTCACCAAGTCTCATACCTTGGTCAACTAGGATAGTAACAGTTGGCTACCTGAGGAAATTCTAGATTTCAAAGAGGTTTCAAACAATAAACAAGTGACATTAGTAGCGACAAGGTTGTGAGGCGGGCAGCAGCCTAGTGGAAGCAATCAAAATTAACTAGGTCCAGATTGGATAAATCCAAAATTGTTACCTGAGAGAAGATGAAGCAAATTGCGGTTTGAATTTTACCTTTTAATTTTCAGTGCATAATGTACCAGAGGTTGCAAAACTTGAGGCAATAAATATACTATTGAATTTCACTAATTGATAGCACGGAATGGAATTCAGGAGACAGAGAATTAGATAACAACACGGTATGTAGGAGGGTTAAAGGCATAAATCCAAAATATAAAGGCATAAATCCAAAATACAATTAATATGTTTGATCATGTGTTTGTCTAAGCAACCCATCAGAGAGCTCTACAAGTTGAAAAACAAGCTCGTCGGCAATCCAATAAGTGGATTTAATGTGGGGCCTAATAATAATCATGCAGGGAACAATAATAGTGGCAGTGGAGTGAATCGAACTAGTAGTTCTAACACTAGCCAACCCAATAAGATGGTGGTGGCATGACGTGCTTTGGTTGAGAGGTCGGTCATATACAATCTTAATGAAGAAGACGACAGGCAAAAAGGCACTTTTCGTTAGAATTGATAAGGACGATGATGATTATGCAGAAGTCGTTAGTGAGCCTGAATTTGACACAAAACCAGTAGACGAAGAGCTAGTGGTTGGAAACACAGTAATGGCATTAGTGACAAGAAGATCTTGTCTAACGTCCAGAGTAGAGGATGATGATTGGTTGCGGTACATCTTTTAATCTACTTGCACTATTTTGGGAAAGGTACATCATTTTATCATTGACAACGGTAGTTGTAGAAATATTGTCTTCAGAAGCAGTGTAAAAGTTAAAGATCAAGCCGCAGAAATATCCTAAACCATAGATGTCTTAGACAAAAAAAAAAGGAGGTAATTATATCCCAACGAGATTTAAGTTTTTTTTTTGTTGGTACAAAATATAAAGTTGAAATATTTTGTGATGTGTTTGCCATGGATGCGTGTCATTTATCATTAGGCAGGCCTTGGATATATGACTGAAATGTGCAGCATGATTGTGAAAACCTTAATTTTTTTATCAAAAATATTCTTATTTTAAATAAATTAATTGGAGGAAAAAAATTAATTGTATATATATATATATATATATATATATATATATATATATATATATATATATATATATATATATATATATATAGTCTGTTTAGATAAAGTCTATAGAGTTGTGTGTATATAATTAATAAAGTCTTGTGTGTGGAGTTTGTGTGTCTGTGTGTTTAATAATATATATATATATATATGTAAGTGTGTGTGTGTGTGTGTGTGTTATTGTGGAGTTTGTGTGTGCATATGTTTAATAATAATAATAACAATAGCTTTAGGTGTTAGTACAGATTAGGTTAAGTTACAAAATCTATATATATGCTTATAATACTTGGCCGCTGCCACCACTGTGGTTTTTATTTTCCTTTAACAAGCAAGTTTGTTCCTTCAATAAGTCTCATATTGTTTTTTTTTTTTTTTTTTATGCTGTGAATTTTGGAGTTTCATTTTCAATTTTGAAGTATTTCCTAGAGGTAAGCCATCAAACTAAATTCTTATTATGTTATAATTAAATCATATATTTATTACTTGATTGTTGAAAGTTGATTTGGAGTTTATCAGAGGAAAATTAATAGCTATTTAGAATAAACAATGATTTGATTTTGTGAGTTTTTTTTTGTATTGTTATTTATAATTAGGTTGAATATTATTTAGAGCTATTTTAATTTCTTTTTAAGCTATTTGATTCATGGATTAATGAAATTAAATATGAATTACTTTATTTTTAGTGGGAATTTAATTTGTGGTTAGGTAGTGGATTGAAGGTATATATTACTAGTTAATTCTAAAATTAATAATTAATTATTGGAGAATAATTCAACAGTGAAATTTTTATATAATGATTTATTAGATTTAGGTTTTATATAATTATATTTTAGAGTGATCCAACAGTCGGATCATTTGTTATTAAATAAATTATAATGATTGTTTGACTAAAGAATTTGTACAAGTCAGTCTATATTTAATAATTAATTGAGAGTCCAAACAATAACTATTTAGGCTAAAATTTTATTGAAGTACAATTAAATATGTCAGTTGTGTTTTTTTAAATTTTTTAGAATTTTTGGTGAACTTTAAGATAGGTTTATTATGGAGTTATACTTTTGCTATCAATATTTAGTAAGTTTGTTGGACGGCTATATTTGAAACTTGTTTTGGAGGTCTTAATGAAGTCTAAATGAGGAGATTTTTGGAGGGCATATTCACTTGTATGTTATCTGTATAAAGTTAAAATTTAGTTTAATTTAGAGTTATTTTTTAGAGTTTAGGGCATGTTGTGTCTCTGCTATCATAGTGGATACTAAATGAGAAAACTTGAATTTGGGTGTAGAGTTGCATATCATATAGAATGTAATGCATATTATTATTAGGAAATTAGACCAAGTTGTTAATATGTTATATATGTATTCAGGTGGAGGTTTGACTAATCAGCAGAACCAGTAAGATGGGAGCTATAATTACTTGATTAATTTGCAATTAGGTGAGGACACGTGTGCTATACTTGGTAATTGAATAAATAAATATTAGTCGAAGAAAATTAATTGTTGTTATCTTGTGTGTATTAGAAGTCGGGGAATAAAATATTTTATGTGTATATATGTATTTAAATGCTACTATGAATTGCTTGATGTGTGCTTCAATGATTAATATGTAATATTTGCAATATTGTGTTGTGTTGAGATAAGACTATAACTTGAACTTTCATGATGCACCTAGATTATATGTGAGCTATTATATGATTTAGGCTGAAATGTTTTATATGTGTACCGAACCAGTTTACAGTGTCCCATTTTATATGTTATTTGACAAATCTGGCAAGATCTTTCTTATTATGATTAATGTGTTATTATTTCTTGAGTACTGGTTGTAAATATATATGAATGTTAAAGTTGGTAGTTGAATTTTAAGGTCTTATTTGAATATAAATTGTGGTATTGTCATGAAAGTAATATGAGATGCTTGAAATTTCTTATTGATGTGTATCTATAATTTGAACTATAATTTGAATATAAGTAATATGAATAGGAAGTTCCCAGCCTCATATGTTCTTATTGAGCAATGTAATATATACTCATTCCTCTATAGAATTTTATTTTGCAAATTAGTGATTATTGGCAAAGCTACTATCTTTTTTTACTCTTGAAGCCACGCCAAGTCTAGAACATCATATTTCTTAAGGTTTTAGATGATTTCCGGACTATTAGTTAGAATTAGAATTTTTAACAAACTTCTTTTTGGATTATTCATTTAAGGTTATTTGTTAGTTATTTAAACTTAGCAAAATTAATATTTGTTTTTCAATTAAATAATTATATTTTCGAATTTTCTTTAATTGTATTTGTTTTTGGATTTAAAGTATTGAGGATTAAATAAATTTCAAATTTGACTTCTTAAATTTATGGCATCATAAAAATATATTTGTTTATTAGCAATGACATTGATAGGCTTGTGTGGTTAGACTGCGGTCTAACAGCACACCGGTCATAACCCTAGTTTGGGTAGTGACAATGATAGTAAAAGCTAATACTTGTAATTTTATGTTTGAGAATATAAAAATTATGTTACTACCTAGTAAGGTGTTAGATAAACCTAGGTTTTATGGGGACAGTACTAATCTATTATCATTGGCAAAGTTTGATGAGGAAATGCAAGAGTCTGTAACAATGTATCTGCTCATAGGGAAAGCAGTAGGGAAGAAAGTAGGCGCACAAATGAGCACGCCTCCTGCAATAGCAATAGATTTGAATCGTGATCGCCGTCATTTTCGTGGTCGTAGTCGCGTATAACAATATCGAGATCGTCACGGCCATAACCTAACAGTAACGGTCAACTGCTATGCAATTTTTCAAAAAAAAAATTGCAAAATGAAAAATATTGACAAAAATTGATTCTAGTATTATTCCTTCTTTTTAGGGTTAGGGTTCTTTGATTTAGGAATGGTGAAATTAATATTAGTTCTGATACATGTAATTATAATATCATATTTTGTTTATATATATTTAGATAGTAGTTGATAATCTTTATTTTTAAAGTTAAAAATATAATTTAGGCTATATGTAAATAACCACTTAAATTTTACAAGAAATAAAATTTTAAATTATATATTTGTGTAGATTATATATATTTTTTAATTTTATTTAGGTTATTGGGTTTTTCTTAAAATTTAAGTTATATAAAATTGATCGAAATCCAATTAATTTAAAAATATTAAAATTTTAAAAAACTCAGCACATTTCATCCATTAAAATTTTCAAATTTAGAACTAAATAAACAAATTCCTCAAAAAAGATAAACAAACAAATAAAGTCACATGACTTTCTATTTATCCAACATCTAATGAATCTTTACACCACATGTTTGGCACTATTCTCTATTTTGGTGGTTGAGAACCACGTGTCTCTGTCTCTCTCATTATAGCCATCTCTAGCTCTTTGTTTATTTTGCAAAATGGACGGTAACTTTATAAAGGGTATCAACTTCACTAATCCATGCCACATGTCTCTCTTTCTCTCATTATAATCATCTCTAGCTCTTTGTTTATTTTGCAAAATGGACAGTGACTAACCCTGGCTTTTCTTTTGCTAGAGATTTTGTATCTCTGTTTCAGCCGGCGATCTACATTAACGTCTATTCCGATGAAATAATTTTCAACTTTGTTTTCCCTGATGGTACCCTCCAAACTCTAATTGCCTTTCGATTTCTCCATCGAAACTTCCTTTCTTTTCGATTTTCCTGTTTATTACAGGTACTCCTCTTGGTTTCACTTTCTTCCATGAAAATTTTAATACTATGAACCAAAAACAAAATTAAAAAAAAAAAATTGATTAAAAGCCACTTTCTTTGTTTTTTCTTTCATCCGTTACATAAGATAACATTTTGTTTTTGTCTGTTAAATAACAGGTATATCAGTAATGACCCTCTGAATTTCCTTTACAAAACGGTCGTTACATTACATAATGGCCGTTTTTTTAATCCATAGCAGCAACCCCTACAATAACTGAGTTTCAAGGGGGGCCTTTCCTGAAGAGCTACCTGATGGTCTTCCACCTCTAAGGGATATTCAACATCATATTGACTTAGAGTCAGGTGCAACATTGCCAAACATACCACATTACAAAATAAATCCCAAATAACATGAGTTGCGTAGACTAGTGAAAGAGCTGTTGGGCAAAGGATATATAAAGGAGAGTTTGAGTCTTTGTGTTGTCCCAGTATTGATGACCCCAAAGGATGGAACGTGGCGAATGTGTGTGGATAGTAGAGCCATTAATAAAATTACAGAAGGTACAGATTTTTCATTCCTTGTTCGGATGATTTACTTAATCAGATGAGGCCACTGTGTTCTCAAAGCTAGATTTGAAGAGTGGGTATTCACCTTAGGCCTGTAAATCAGCCTTTAGAACATGTGAAGGCCTCAACGAGTGGCTAGTAATGCCATTTGGCTTATCTAATGCCCCTAGTATATTTATGCATGTAATGAACTAGTATTTAAAGCTGTTAATGTACATAAATATATATAAAAGGAAAACCAAATCAGTAGCTTGATTGTTGGAATAGAATTAGGTGTTCTTTCCTATTTTAGATTACCCTCTCTTGTATATATACATGTACAAACTTATTCAATAATACACACTAAAATATTCTCTCATATTCTTTCATTTCATGGTATCAGAGCCCAAATTGGATTCTTTGGCTTGAAAGATTTTTTTTTTATTCTCTTCTTCTCGGGTTTGCCCTAGTGAGCAAAACTTTGGGTCACCTCTTTTGAGTGATCCTTTGGTCTCACCGCCAGTTCCCCAAGAAGCACCACCCACCGATCGACCTTCTCTTAACGTTCGGTCGCCATCCGACCAGCGAGTGGCCTCCACGAGCCACCTTTGTCTTTCTGCTCCAATTCATACGCAGGCGTGTGAGGGAGCATCCAACAGTTTTTTGTGCTCCAGTTATTCTTTCCGGTGTCAACTCATGCCGAGGAGTGCAACCCAGTGAGTTGCTTTGTGCCCAAAGTGGTTTTTCAGTCGATGTAATGGTTTTTCAGTATGTCTGGTGATTTTCCAGCCTATTTAGGTGGTTTTTAGATCTGCTTGGTGGTTTTGAGATGCTGGCTTCATTCTGGGTATTGTTTTAATTTGTCTTTGTTGTGACTTACTCTATAGAATGGGTGACTATATTTGTTTATAAGTGAGGATCAAAAATCATTAATTACTGATGTAGTTCTAGTAATGACTAAGATTGCGGATCATAAACTTAATGGCTCTAATTATTTGGCATGGAGCAAAACAATTAATATTTATCTGCGTAGTCTAGATAAGGATGATCACCTAATAAAAGATTCACCTAATGATCAAATGAGGTAAGCTTGGCTTAGGGGATGACCCTCAATTATTTTTACAGCTTAAAAACCCTATTGATAATGAGGTAATTAGTCTAATTAATCACTGTGAACTTGTTAAGTAGTTGATGGATTATTTAAATTTTTATATTCTGGCAAAGGCAATATTTCCCATATCTATGATGTCTATAAAACTTTCTATCGAGCAAAAAAACATGATAGATCTCTCACTACCTATTTTATGGACTTCAAAAAGGTTTATGAAGAACTCAATATGTTGTTACCTTTTAGTCCTAATGTAAAAGTTCAACAGGCTCAACGTGAGAAGATGGTTGTCATGAGTTTTCTTCTTGGGTTACCTTTAGAGTTCTAGACCGCTAAATCTCAGATTCTCTCTAGTTCTGAGATCTCTTCTTCACATGATACTTTCTGTAGAATACTTCGTATTGAAACTTCTCAGTTATCTCAGCCAATTAACAGTGCCCTGATAAGTCATAATGAGCTTGGTCAACAAGGAACCTGGGGAGGGACTAAAAGCGGAATTTTGGCAACCATAATCAATGTAGTAGGGAAGTTGGTTCCGGAATTATTTGTTATTACTATCATGAACCTAGACATACATGGTTGGCAGGGGAAGTGTTAATGTACAAAAATATATATAAAAGAGAAACCAAATCAGCAGCTTGATTTAGCTTGATTGTAGAAGCAGAATTAGGTGTTCTTTCCTATTTTAGATTACCCTCTCCTGTATATATAAATGTACAAACTGATTCAATAATACACACTCAAATATTCTCTCATATTCTTTCATTTCAAAGGCCATTCATTTGGGAAATTTGTAGTTGTATATTTTGATGACATTTTGATTTATAGTGCTAATACTGAGTTACATCTTCAGCACCTGCGAGAAGTTCTGTGTATTCTTTGCAGGAAGTTTTATGCAGCAGTCAAGAAATGTGTGTTTCTAGCACCCTGTGTGTTGTTTTTGGATTTTTTCATTTCAGGCGATGGGTTGCGAGTAGATGAGTCCAAATTGTAGCCAAGGTAGTCAAAAGCACTTGGCGCACTCAAGGCGATAGGTTCTCTTATCAACTAAAGTGCAAGGTGCTCGCCCAAGCAAAACAAGGTGCCGGTTTCTGAAAAGATTAAATAATACCTAATAGACTGTTAAAACAGTAACATATCGCCTATATAAAGCATATTCTATATCTTTAAGACAACGAAGAGATTTTTAACATATAAATTAGCACATCTAAGTTCAAAACCAAAAATATAAATCAAAAAAATTGACAAATTTGAACAAAAAAATATTAAAACATATCATAAAACAACCAAAAAGATTAGCCAAAAAATAGTCTTAAAACTCAGCATAAAATAGTCCAAAACTAAGCACAAAATAGTCCTAAAACTCTGCATATCCTTGACTCATTATAATATAATCCTAAAACTTAGGATAAAACACCCCCTAAACTTAGTAGAAAACAACTTTAGAACTTAGCAGAAAATATCTCTAATATCCATCACTAAAATCTTCATCCAAATTTCTATGTACTGTAACATTAGGAAAAAAAGAAATACAAATAAAAAATGAAGATACGGATACAACAACCACCAACCCGTTCTTGATAGTAAGAAAAGAGAGAGAAAGAGAGAGAGAGAGAGATGGGAGAAATTTTAAAAAAAAAAAAAAAAAGAAAATTCATTGACAGTAAAGAAAATTAGGCAAAAAGAAATACAAAAAAAAAAAAAGCAAAGTGGAAGGATGCAGCAGCTCGTTCTTGATAGCAAGAAGAGAGAGAGAGAGAGATGGAGAGATTAAAAAAAAATTTCATTGACAGTAAAGAAAATTAGGAAAAAGGAATTGAAGAAAAAAAAAACAAGAGAGGAAGGTAGCAACTATTGTTGATAGCAAGAAGAGAGAGAGAGAGAGAGAGAGAGAGAGAGAGAGAGATGGAGAGATTTTTAAAAAAATTCATTGATAGTAAAGAAATAATTTTAAAATAATGTAAGTTCAAAACCAAAATTTCATTGGTGCAGGAATTTGTATTTGATTAGACTTTTATATAGTTTCTTTGATTAAGAGATAAAACTCTATAAGATGAGTATTAAAAAAAACCCTAAAATAAATACTAAAACGTCTTTTATACTCCCTCTTGAAAAAAGTAACTAAAACGTACCCAACTATCCTTATTTTCTAAGTAAAAATAAAAGAAAATAATTGGACTTTTAGGTAAAAAAATATCATAACCCTAAACTTTAAATAGGCACGCGCCTTGTGCGCCCCTTACTTGCTCCAAAAACCTTGCCTAAGAGCAAAAAGCATGCGTCTAGTTAAACGCGCCTTACTTGGATGTTCTAGAAGCTAACCCTAATCCTCGTTGCACCTTAGCGCCTAGACATGTGCCTTATGCGCCTTTGACTACATTGGTTGAAGCTGTGAGGCAATGGCCTCAACCGTGCAAACACTAAAATTCGCAGTTTTCATGGGCTTGCTTCCTTCATAGGTGTTTCATACCTCATTTCAACAGCATCATGGCACATATTACTGATTACATGAAGGGTCGAGAGTCTTCGTGGACTAAAGGGGCCAAGAAGGTATTCAAACTTATTAAGACACGCTTTATCACTGCACCAATTTTGGTCCTTCCTTATTTCTCACAGCCTTTTGAATGACACAATGATGCTTTTATCGTAGGCATCAGAGCAGTTCTGAGCAAGAATAATAGGCACGTGGCCTACATGATTACAGTTCCTATAATGTGAAGTTCGATGCAGTGGTCCAAGTAATCAAGCATTAACAGCATTATCTATTCCAACGAGAATTTGCCTTTTAAACTAATCATGAAGCCTTGAAGCATCTCAATAGGCAGGATAGGGTGTCGTCACATCATGCACCCTAGGTTGCGTATTTGCAGAGTTTTAGCTTTGTGGTAAAACATATGGTTGGAATCACTAATCGGGTTGTTAATGCTACAAGTTGTAGGAGGAGCTTATTGACTAGCACAACAGTTGAGGTACCTGGATTCGATTCTTTTCATGATTTATGTGTTGTTGATCAATATTTTTCCTGTTGATCAATATTTTTCTCCTATCATAGAAAAGGTGTAGGCTAGATAAAAAACAGGGTGTAGGCTAGATAAAAAACAGACTTTTTTATTACATGATGACTTCTTGTTTAGATGCAACAGTTGTGCATTCCAGATTGTACTTTGCTATTGCAAATTATACAGGAACTTCATGGAGAGGGTCATGTAGACAGAGATTGGACTTTGAAATTGATTCAAGATTCTTATTTTTGGCCAACTATCTGCAAAGAGGTGGAGCAGTATGAATAAAGGTGTCGGGTATGCTAAGTTTCCAAAGGTACAACTACTAATGTTGTGTTATACATGCCTCTACTAGTTCCTTCTCAGCTTTGGATGGATGTTACCATGGATTTTGCACCGAGGTTGCCACGAACACAGCGAGGTAATGATTCCATCTTTGTAGTTGTTGATCGTTTCTCTAAGATAGTTCATTTTATTCCTTGCAATAAGATCATAGATTCTATTAACGTTGCTCAATTATATTTTCGTGAAGTCTACCATCTTCATGGGGCTTCCTACTTTTATCGTTTCTGACAGAAATACTCGCTTTCTAGATTATTTATGTCGTAGCTTATGGAAGATGGTTAATACACATTGAATTTTAGCAATGCTTATCATCTCCAGACAGATGGTCAGACCAAATTTATTAATTGGTCTTTGGGAAATTTGTTGCAGTATTTAGTAGGAGATCATGTGAATAACTGAGATAAAAAATTATGTCGAGCTGAATTTGCTCACAATCATGTCGTTAACAGAAACACAAGTTTCAGTCCTTCCAGGTGGTTTATTTTGTTGTTCCTAGAGGACATTTGGGATTGTTGCCTTTGCCTAGTGCTACCAAATTCATGGAAGGACAACCAATTTTGTGTCTAACTTGCAGGATGTTCACAAGGCAGTTCATGATCATCTATAGCAATCTAATTCTAAGTATAAACAAGATGCTGATAAGAAACGTCAGCTTGTCAAATTTGAAGTTGGTCACTTTGCCTAAGTAGTCCTTATCAAAGACTATTACCTACTAGCAAGTATAACAAATTATCAGCAAAGAAGATCGGCCCTGTGGAAATCATTGAGAAAATTAATCTCAATGCTATCGTATAAAGTTATCCAACCATGTTCATACTGCAAATGTGTTCAATGTAAAACATCTCATTTCTTTTTCTGGAGATTCTTCTTATGATGATGTTGTGGCCAATTTGAGGTTGAATTTTCTCTACGTTTGAGAGAATGATGCAACCTACAAGTCTTGAAGTTTATGAATTAGTTTGACCATATAAAAAGGTCAAAATCAAAGAAATGGTCCACTGGCAGTATCGAGTTATGGGCTATACTAGGGCCTAGTCTTGCAACGATTCAGACTCACTGCTGCCATATTTTGGCCAAATTCCTTCATCTAGGTCTCCGTTTTGGCACATTAGGATTTTTGTTCATTTTTTATAACTTTTGTTTCTCATCTACTTTTGGTAGGAAATTTATTTTAGGCGTTATTTAAAACATTGTCTTAGTTATGATTTGTTTCCTTATTTATATAAATCTGGTAATTTATTTATTTTTTTTGGGAAAAATTACCATATTAAGCTCCTAAGATTTCTAGAGACAATTTCCTATATATTTTTTGTAAGCTTTATGATTTGAGACAGATTATGTTTTGAAATAAAATATCTTTCTCTTTGAAAGTGTTAATCCAAATTTCGATATTCTTCTTGAATAAACGATTTTCGTTACCTATTAATCTGGTATTCAATTTCGAATTAACATACTCTAAGAAATATTCCGTTACGTCACTTTCTCTCTCCTAAACACATTATCCGTCCTTCTCTATCTGGCCCAAAAAGCCTAGCCTTAGTTGGACTCTTGCTCCCATTTATGAATTTCCCAAATTCCATCTAAAGAGACTCTTGAAGATACATTGAGATCAGGGATACCATTTACCTCCTTATCATGATCACATTTTCCTAATTGGCTTCTAGACGGGAATGACCAACAGTAGATATCCCAAATGACCAATTGTAGATGATGATCTTCAAAACAGTACATGCTTTGACCTCCACATTCAAGCTACTACTGTTATTGTTTTGTTATCAAGGAAAGGAAAGGAAATAACAAAATAGAAAAGTTTGAAAGTTTTTAAATTGTTTTTCAATATTAGATTAGCAGAAGAATTGGAATTGGTTTCCAGGATTGCTCTTCATTTTGGGCGCATATGGACAGTAGATGAAACCATTTCTTTTTTCTTCATTCAATGGAGAAAGAGATGGTGAAGAAGACAAAGGGAGTGAAATATTTTGAGGATGATTTTGTCAACAAAGTTCAATAATTTTGGGGACATCATTGAGCCAAAAAGTTTTGACCTTACGATATCTATTGGAAGGCTAAAGTGTAACACTGTTTATGACAAAATCCTAATCCTGAAACAGAAAGGGCTTATGTGCAGGTTTTTTGTAATTAACCCATTTTCATATGCAGATTCCAAATCCTTGTGGTAGTAGATATCTATAGCTATTGCCCAATGATGGTTTCACTAAGTGAGTCTCAAGAAATAATTTAGAGATAGTACTGCCCATTAGCAATTTTAGCATTAAATGTTTGGTTCAAGAAATGCAGCTACACCTTAATGATTGCTAAGCAAACCAAAAATCTTGATTGTACATAATAATGGACCCAAAGGACCAAATACTGGTGTATGTTATCTGACAAAATTTTGCAATGAGATATTTGACACTTAATTTGTATTTTCATGCATATGAATACAAGTTACTCTTTCCCCTCTTTGCTTGTGCATTTATTCTTCCACCTTGATCTCTTGCTTTCTACTGCTACAATAGCTTGAACTATTAATAACACCAAGACAACCCCGAAAATTTCTGCTTTGCTTACATTATTATTCTGTTGAACATAATGCTATATAACACTAATAAAATTTATCCTTGGCAAACCTTCTAAAATTTTATCCTTCTAAACAAGGCCTAAAAATCCTTACCATACTCTGCTGCCAAAAATATTTGATAGAAAACCTGTAATTTGCATCAAACAACAGCCAAAACCAGAAACTAATCAATCAATAAACTGTGAAACTATTATAAATAATTCAAACCGTGAAATCCATTGTTTATCATACACCCCAGCGTACCATGAAGAGATAAATATGCAGGGCTATCAAAATTTGTCTTACATTAGTTTTGATACTACAAATATTCTCACTCTTCAAACTTAATTTAAGTCTTTCGTTGATCTTCAAGATTTCTTCCTATCCTGACAGACTCTTCTATTAGGGATTTTCCTGATGAGGCAAGTTTTTTTATGACGTAGGAGTTTATTTTGTTTAGGAATTTATTATCTTATTTAATGTTGGTTAAGAACCCTATTAGGACAAGGAAGTTCAGTAGCCATTTTTTTTAATTTTCCTATTAAAGAAGAAGAAATTCAACCTAATGTAGTTGTTCAAAAGACTACGGACTATATGGTGACAAAGGAGGAGACTAAAGCAAGACAACTACAATGACCAGGAGGCAATCCATATACACCACTTATTAAATGTTGGCTTAATAATGCTTAGAGAAAACTAAAGCTACATTGAAAAGGAATTCTTTACAATTGAGCTAATAAAAAATCGCATGAAAAAGTCATAACAAAAAAATCCAACCCTTTCTTATTGTGTATGTTTCAAGTCTGAGAGTTCATACTTTGGCATTACTATCTCCAACCAGAAGAGAATGAAGGGGAACAAATTTCTAATTAATTTCACCTATTTTTCTGATTTGACAACCGAGGATTTTCATGACTGGAACCCCAATGTAAAGTTCAACTAAAGCAAATTTTACATCACATGATTAGTCAAGTCCTAAGTAACATTAGTCCATTTAAGCAACATAATAATATTTTCATTTACATCTATGATTTTCTTTTTTAGCTGAAGTGGTTACATATGAAACAAAAACATATGTACAAATTGTTTTAGTGATTGTAAGACAGCAAAATATCATCCAATTTAATTAATTTAATCTGATTAGTTTGGTTAAGCATTAAACATTAGCAATTAGTTAGTGAAAATAATGACTACCTGTCACACCCCAACTCCAGTGGTGCGACGGTCCTAGGATAAGGGTAGGCTTAAGGCCACCATAAACCCGTAGAACTCTCACATTCTGAATCTTACATACAATTATATCATATATTTAAATCATGCTATAAATATCATAATCCATTCAAACATAAATCATTTCTTTACTATATCATTCCATATCTTTCTCTTGTTCCTTAATGATCTAAAAAAGACATCTCTCATCAAAGAGGAACAAGAGTATCCAAAGGATATCCTTCATACATCAATATTCTATTATTCCCAAAAGACTAGCTACGGAGCTCTAGAATGTACTCCAATACATATTATATCATAATACCATTAAAAATTATACAAAGTATCTCAAAAGAATAATTATAATAAAACTTCTTCGAGACAATAAGTCAAGAAACTTGATCTTCTCTGCTAGCTCCCTCACGAGCTATACTATCACCTGAAATTCACAGAAGGGGAGTGAGCCTTCAACTCAGTAAGATATGAACATGTAGTAGAAAGGAGTGCATATAAATACTTATATCAATGCAAAATTTAGGAGAAACATTCTTTCAAGAACATAATCAGAATCAGGATATAGTTAAGTTTACAAGAAAACAGAAGTGCTCACAATCAAATAGCACTATCAAATATCATGGCAAAACTACAGAATGATCGATAGCCATGCTACCTCTCATAACAGAGCGCATCAGTAG
>CANXYC010734536.1:0-16965 GCA_948193065.1 Aleurites moluccanus
CCACCACTTGGCCCAATCACCTAGTCTCGACCTAAGCTTCGAAATGGTACCTCATAGGCCACCTAATTCTTTTGGTAACCTAGTTAACCAGAAAGTACCTAAAAATCTCAAAACGGACCCGTAATTTGCTAGCCAGTTGCGACAACACGTCCGGGCCCGACCGGGCAAATTTTTTGCCAACTTGCCATATTTGTTATCTTACTTCCTATATGTATATATGATCATTCTATGGTTATTTGAGCTTCATTTATGATATATAAAGTACTTTGTTTGAGACATAAGCATATGATATTAAAATAGGACTACTTCGATGGGTAGTGTTTAATTCCATCGACTGTGTGCATACTGGTATAATTAAATTAGCCTGTGCTGGAGAGGGCGTTTAATATTCTCTAGTAAACATAATTTGGCCCAAGCTAAGGAGGGCATGTAAATATTCCTTAGTCGTAAAGGCTGATCCCCTTTGCGTATATTATACTTTGCATTGGAATATTGTGCTTATTATGTACAAAGTTTATGAATTTAAATACAGTCTAATCCTATAATATCATATGTGGTTTGGCTTATATATTAACATTATTATGAATATACTTATGTTCTTAATATAGACACTTGTTATTTATTCTATTGCTCAAATTATTATATCTACAGGCCATATAAGGGCATTTCTTCATACTTTAGTATTTAATGTGATTTTTATGCATTATGGATTCACTGAGTATATTTTTATACTCACTCCCTTTAGTGGTTAACATTTCAGGTTAGCAGAGAGGACCGTATTCCATTGGCATCTCATCCTCGCCGTGGAAGTTTAGTTTATCTTATGTAAATTCCAAATCCAAAGTGATTGTAAATAATGTATATAATAGATGTTTCATGGTACTGTAATTAAGTTGGCATGTATTTATATGTGTTGTTGCATTTTGTTTATATAAGTTGCATTTTGGAGATATATATATATTGAGATATATGTGATGGAGATCTTTTGATCTATTGTTGAGTTTGGGATGTTGTGGAGATCCAGAGGGATCCTTATTGTTGAGATAGAAGTGGAAATTCTTATTTGAAGTGTTTTATTTTGTTTTAGCAGCAGGGCATGCTCCTTAAACAAAGGAGATGCTGCCCAATTTTTCTTAAGTTATGTAAGCCATTTTGAGCTTAATATTGTTATGCATGCCATATAGTATAGTTTAATGGGTTCTTCGCGGTACTGGTAGCATAAGCATTACCCGTACCCTAAGACCGTCATGGCTCCTAAGTTGGGTTGTGACAAATTCCTTAAATCTCTCCCAAGATAGCTCTTCATTTTCCTGAAGCATGTCATAAATGATTCTCTTAAACCAATCCTTAGCTTTAGCTTTCATTAAATATCCCACAAATTCTATGACTCTTCTATCGGGAATTCTCAGAATCTGCACTTTCTCTTCAATTTCCTCTAAAAAATCTATAGGATCCACTTCACCCTTATACTCCGATGGCTTAAGCTTGAGAAACCTCTCAAATGATACCTCTTCAACTTGATGTACAACAGGTGGTGGAACTATCGGAGGAATAAGAATTTCTGGAACCTGAACTAGAGGCACCTGTTGCTGCCTTTGCTAAGTAATAAACTCAGCTATCATTGCATAATTCCTCTGCAGCTGATCTAATTGCTGAGCCATATGAGCCACATCCACTGGTGGTACAGGAGAGACCTCATTTCCTCCATTTCCACCTATAGAACCCTCTTTAGAAGGTAGATCTCGCCTAGGACGACCTCGACCTTATCCTTTACCACAACGTGGAGGCATCTCAATACTGATAAGAAGAAGAAACATTATCAGACTCACTACGCATACTTAATGCAGATATATATACCAAAGGAAGACACAATTGGACGAGACACAAATCCTATGCTCTGTAGTTATCTTAATCAACACTTATACTAGTGCTCATGCATCTCTTTCTATCTTATATATTAAGGATTATAAACCTATAGCTTTGATACCACCTTTGTCACACCTCGACTCCAGTGGTGTGACGGTCCTAGGGCAAAGGTAGGCTTAAGGCCACCATAAACCCGTAGAACTCTCATATCCTGGATCTCATACACATTTCATATTTACATCATATATATATATCATTAAAACATTCATTTCATAGATTTAAATAAGAACCATTCATACATATATGCTTATCATTAAAGAATTTCTTCTTGTTCCTTACCGATCAAAAGATACTTCCCACATCACTAAGAAATAAGGGTAACCTAATTATAATAATTTAGTCATCAAAATATTATCATCCCCAATATCCAACTACGGAGCTCTAGAATATACTCCCGATACAGTACCATAATATAATTCCATATATATATATATATATATATATATATATATATATATCAAAATGATTACAATGAAAGCTTCTTAGAGGAATGAGTCAAGAAGCTTTATCTTCTAAATTAGCTCCCTCATGAGCCACACTATCACCTGAAATCCACAGAAGAGGAGTGAGCCTTCAACTCAGTATGATATGAACATGCAATATAAAGAAATCCATCAATCCAAAGGAAAGGTCAATCCATATAACATGGGTAAGAAATATCAAATGGTTAGGCTTACAAGAATAGAAGTGCTCACAATCAAATAGCACTATCAAATTACATGGTAAAACTACAGAGTGCATCAGTAGCCTTGCTACCTATCACAACAGAGCGCATCGGTAGTCCTTGCTACCTTATCGCAAACGTATGCTTGGCCAGGCATACGCCTAAAGCTCATGGTCCCTTCTAGGTAGAACACTGATAAAAACCCTATCAACTAGGTTCCCAAAGTGCACAATGGACCAATAAATTTACTTTCATTAGGAAGAACGTTCTATCCATAGGGTCATATAGTTTTAATCTCACAAGAAACATATTAGTCACAAGACCATCAATATATAGCATAAATTCAGTCAAGTAACAAATAGGTTTCATATGAACGTGGTCCAAGGAAAGATGACCAAGTCATTCACAAGATAAATATGGTAATCACATGAAACAATTATCATAGGTTTAAAAATATCATGGAAACTTTAATTAATAGATCATTAATACAATGTCATAATTGAGAATATTATGAAGGCTTGGAGAATCATATCAAAGAACCAATATGTATATGCAATGTTCATACTTACCTCTACACAATTTATACTTGAATTTCCTTCAATAGTTGGCTCAAACTATGATCTCCTCAATTTCCTTGGTTCTCTTCTCCTATGAAATTTCCCCAAATATTCAAAATTAGGGTTTTTCTTAATCAATAATACTCAATATGATTTCTTAAAATTTAACCATCTTATAGTTTCTATTCTTGATTGCTAACATTAATTTAATTCAACTCTTAAAGAAAATCTGAATTTAATTTCGAAATTACTGTTCATGTTACTATTCATGAGAGTCCATAAATTTCTGATTTCTCCCACATTAATTACCATTAATAACTTCAAAAATATTTGTAATAAATTTTATGTACCCATAATTAACTATTTTAACTACCAGACTTTATTAATCTAAAAGAAAGTGACATTTGAAGAAAATTTACCTTATTTCTCCAAAACTAAATTTCTTGAAAAAATCTGCTTGAAACTGACGATTTATGCCTTATAATATGATAATCTAGAGATTTAATGCATTAATTTTAAGTATTAATGCATTAGAAAGTAATCGAACTAATCTGATAAGAACTGAAGTAGAATGAAAAGAAGAAGAAGGAAAAAATCGTGCAGAGAAATCGCTACTGGGCACTGACTAAATAGGCTACTGCCTCAAAATTTTCGCTCGCCAGCTCGCCTAGGCAAAGCCACCTCGCATAAGCCACCTCGTAATTTCCACTTCGCCAATTCTCTTTGGCAATGTCACTTCGCTAAAGCCACTTCGCTAATCCCACTTCGCATGTCAAATTCGCATATGCCACCTCGTATATGCTGCCTCGCCAAACTCTCCTCTCGAACTTCACCTCGCATATGCCGCCTCGCTTATGTTGCCTCGCCAACTCGCCTCGTGAATTCCACTTCACATATGCCACCTCGCATATGCCTCATCAATCTCACCTCGCCACTTCGCCTGCTCGCATTGCCGGCTCGCAAATACCAGTCTCTGCCGAACTGAAACCCTTCCTCGATAACTTATATTTAATCATCTCGCAAATGAACTACAAACATCCAAACTCTCTAATTCTTTTTGTCACTTAAAATAGACATTCAGGGGTCCAGCATATCCAAAATTCAAATCAAAAAAATAACTATACAAACTATGGTGACTCTCTAAAGTTCACCCTGACTTACTGCCCAAAATTCATCTGAATAGACCTGAGTAATTCCACTCTCCACTGAGCTATATTTATCCAAATCTCCTGAAATTTTACAGCCAACACCACAACACATAAAGAGATATTTCTTATGTTTACACTTTTGGATAATTCAGACTCAATCATTCCCAGAAAAAATTCAAACATACTCAGATTCCTGCAGAAAATAATAAACCAGACAGGTTCTGATCAAGGAGACATAACTCTACACATACATAGAATTTTTACAGAATCATTTTACAGAATTAAATATGAGATATACACCTATAACTTTTATATTTTACACTTTACTAAATTATTCATTTAAAATCAAGAAATCAGCTTCATAAAAATCCACCCTGCAACCAGAAATTTCTGGATTTTCCTCAAAACATTTTTTATCCTCAATTAATTCAACAACATACAATTAATAAAATAACAAAAATGGCAGATATTATAGCTCTATGAAAATTGTATGGGTCTTAAGAGTTGATGGAATTTTATGTGATGTATAATATTTGATTCATATGTTTTGTCATATGTAAATTATTGGTTTAATATATTACACTATGAGATGGGTATTTTAGTTCATGAAGTTTGGGATGGTGAGTTTAATTTGAATATAAAAGTGTTTTTTTATAACAGGTTGTGTCGTTATTGATTTTGAAGAGAGAAACATTGGTCCCGAATTTTAAGGTTGTAAAAACAAAGAAAGTTATGGTAGATTTTTTGTAAAATATAGAGTAAGAGTTCTACGGTTTTATATGGCTTTAAACCTTCCTTTTACCCTAAGACTATCATATCTCCTAAAGTGAGGATGTGACAATATACTACACTCTCGTCAATCACTATGAGAAAATCCTTCAATAAGCAACAAATCAATAATTGGAGGGTTCAATTAGTACAAAATCAAAATTAAAGACTCAGTAATAAAAAAGGACAAAATTTAAAGATCTTCGGATGTATTTTACCTTCAAAATACAGAAATGTTAATTTATGTATTAGCTTAATAATATGCATGACTACTTTAAAAATATATGCGATTCAAATATTAGGATACTAAATTCTCCTCTTAATGCTAAAAAATTACAAAAATATCAAAATATCATGACAATATCGATATTTAAAAAAAAATTATTTATAACTATAATCAATCTATTTTATTTTAAATAAAAAAGTGATTACTATTTTTTTTTTATATATATAAATCTTTGTTCTCAAAAGTCTTTTAAATTTTTTCCACTGTGTCAAGAGCAAATTTTGTTAATATTTTCTCAAATTTAATATTTATAATTATCAGATAATTTAATTATTAATAAATTTTACTATTAGTTTTTTAAAAAAATTAAGCCCATTAAATTTAATGTATCTTAAAATATAAATATATATATTTTTGTGATTTGAAATTTCATTTTAATTATTATTTAATATATTTGTTAATTAATGTGTATTAATTAATTAATTTTATATAAATATATTTTTATTTATTATATTTTTAATATGTAATATAATTATAATATATTTTATATTTTATATTTATTAATTTAATTATAATTTAAATCTTGTTAATTTTTTTTAATAGTAAAACTATTTAAATATTAAAAAATTAGAGGACAACTAGTATGATGTATTGATTGAATTTTTTCATAAAATAATATTTGATATAAAAAATATTTTTTATAATTTTATATAATATTAATTATGATAATTTTATTTTTATAAGAACTAATTATTATTATAATATTACTATTTTAAATTTAATTAGATTATTTTTCTATTTTATAATAGGAAAAAAATATATTAATATATTTTTTTATTATATAATATTAAATTTAATTATTTTCGATTTTATTCTAGTTTAATCGATTTAATTCCGATTGAACTTCTTACCTTTTGACTCTTTATTTTCACCTGTTCTCTGACCGGTTTGGGTTTGAGAACACTGCATAATATTATTTTAGTGTCAAATTTACACTAAACTTGTGTGAATGTCGTATCAAATAATAATTTCACTATAACCATAACACTATTTTTAATATCAAAAATAAATATTCCCTTTATATTTCTTTTTATCTATTTTTATACAACTTTTCTATAATTCACTATTATTTTATATATTTCACTAATTGCCCATAAATAAATTTATTTAACATTTTAGTACAAAAATATATTTATTAGTTTAATAAAGTGTTAGAAACTAACAAATTAAAATATTATAATTTATTAACTAAAATAATTTATTTACTATTAATATATTATTTTAAAATGAAATTATAATAATAAAAATAATTGTGAACCAAACATGTAATTAGTGTAATTTTAATTTGAATGTTTATATAATTTTAATTAATATAGACATAAATGTTTGATAGTTTTTCATTTACAATTTGTATTATTTTAAATATTAGAAATGTAGGATAGAAAATAAAAATTATTATTTTAAATAAATTTATTATAGATTAAAATTAATTAACTTTAAAAAAATGGAGTTTTTTTTTGCAAATAATAAAACTAATTAAAAAAAGAAAAAGAAAATGGCGTGTTGCTACAGTACGACGCCAAATATGGTGCTGCACTGCAGCACAACACCATTTTTCGTTCAAAATTGGCGCGCCATTGGAGCATATTTCTATCTTCATATTGGTGTTATGCACCAAAATGCCGTGTGATTCGAGACTAAGTGATGAGATCATTAATATTGAAAAGGAATTTAGCCGTTTGCTAGTGACTCGATATTAATAAAAGCTCGATATCATTCATTTTATTTTATAAATGAGTCAAGCTTAAATTTTATTTGAAAACTCGATTAAGTTTGTGAACACAATCATAAATTTGTGAATAAGTTCACAAACAACTCCATTAATAGTGTAATATCCTAGATGCATGCTATAGTAATTGAACAGTATAATTAGTTATCGAATTAGAAACACCGATAATACTAAGAAATTTCAGAGAATTTATATAGTATCTAATTTAAGTTATTCTTTTTTTACAGATACTTGTATAATAAGAGATCAAGAATAAATGTAGCTAATTATATGAAGAAAGTATGAAAAAGTATTAAAAATGTTGGAAAATCAACATAATGGTAAAACCGTAAATAAGCAGAACTTCAGGGGCATTTTGGGAAATCCACTGTCTATAACCCATAATGACTCTGAAACTTATATAATGATAAACTACAGATAAAAATAAGTCATTTCACTCCTCACTTTGAAATCTGATTCTCAATAGAATTGACATAATTAATTATAGAAGGATGTAGGGTCAAAGTCTAAATATTGGAAAACTTAAGGACTAAAATATAATTTGTCAATTTTTCCTACTATATAAGCAACACTTAGGAATTTTTTTGGCCATCTTCTTCCTTTTCTTCATAGTGGCCAAACCACTCTTTGTCATTTTTTCTCCATTTTACAAGCAAAATTCTAAGGAAAACCTATAGAAAACATAAGAACAACCAAGTTTCTTCTATATCCCATCAAAATTCTACTTGGAAATTCAAAGCAAATCAAGAACAAACATCAAAGGGATTTCGGCTAGATCATTCAACCAAGGTAACAAAGTGATTTCTTTGATTAAATAGATTAATTAGATATATTAGACATTGAATTAGGTGGGTTTATGGTTTAATTGCATCAATTAATGCATTTGGTAGAAAATCCCTAATTTTCTAAACCCTAATTGAAGTTGTCTTCTACCAAACTCTAAATTGACAATGTTTAATGTCTAATTAGCTTAGATTATGTTAATTGGAGGCTAATGAAAGCTTATTTGGTGATTGGTTTTGTGTAGAAAATCAATAATTGGAAGATTGTGCATTTTGCCTTCCTTGATGCTTATGGTGGAAAATGAATTTTTCTAGCCAATTTGAAGTGTGAAAAGAGTTAAATATGCATGATTTGACATGCTTTAAGTCTTGGAATGTTGATTGGAAACCTCCCCTAATTTCACTATATTGGCCGAATGCATGAACACTATTCATGCCTTTGAATTTTGTTTGTTTTTCCTTTGGTTTCCTAAGCCAATTTTATCCAATGATTGATGTTAATTATTGGATTCCAATTACTTATCGTGTAGCCTTGATTGTAAGCTTGTTGTTGATTATTTGGGCAATGTCAATATTGCACCAAAACCTAACCTAATGGCTTGCCCAATGTTGCACACCAAGTGTTTGTTGAAATGCCTAGTTCATTATACATAGACCTATCACTTGTTTTCCCCGTAGGCCTACCACTTGAATTCCATTTTCACCATCGATATTAGCTAGCCAATTGTGCCAACAATTTGACTTTGGATGACCATCTTGTATTCCAACCTAACGTTAATTGTTATACCTATTGTTATTGTTTAAATACCTTCCATTGCTTATACATTGTTGAATTACAGTATCATTTGATTAATTTGAAAGCTATTGCTTATTAATGAGATAATTGCTATTTATTGATATCCATTGATTTGTTCCATACCTATATTGGTTTACATGTTGATTTGACAGAGCTTCCTCACTGATGGGGTAGCGGGTAAAAACCGTCGGTAATGTGCACATTGATTATATGGTACCCTAGCTAGGAAGGGTTAACTGTCCTAGTCATAAGACCTGATCAGTCTTATGTTAATAATATGAGATTGATATGAGATTATATGTGTTCATGGCCCACTATCTATTTTATCTACATGATATGAGCTTTGTTAAACATTTATTGATTCATAACCTTTGAATTCTGTAACCTTATTCTGAATTATGTATTTGGTGTGCAAACCCTGAAATTTATAGAGTATTTACCTGTCTATTTGCTATTTACCTAACCTATTTCCATTAAGTGATACATATTAGATTTACTTAGTATTTATACTAACTCTTTTAGTTGTTAACCATTTTACAGGTGCAGAATAGGAGGCAGAAACTCGACTCTTTTTTATCTATAGATTTCTACAGAGTGATTATAATAGTGTAATTATTTTGGACACTGTATTTATGTAAATATTCTTAGTCGCTCCGTGGTTGTGTATTAATGGCATAATTAAATTGAGTGTGTGAATATATGATATTATATAAAGGTTAAATATTAGTATAGCATGTGATGATGATGATTAAAAACAATAGAACAACAATTTACAGAATGATAGAATATAGGGTGACATATAACATAAGGAATTATAATTAATTAATTGGACAGTTATATGATAGTAATGTAATATAGGATATGATATTAGGTTCTACGGGTGCCGGACGCCTCTGGCATTTCCTGCATCCTAGGACCGTCATGTTTCGAAATCGGGATGTGACAGAGGTGGTATCAGAGCCTAGGTGTTTATGAACAATAACTAGATACAAAGTAATAAACTTAAGTAAACCATGGAGCATAGAAATTCATGTTTCGTCCTTTGTTGTATTCGTCAAGTATATAAGTATGTTCTGTATTTTTGTATCATTCTAAAATTGTTGTTGTTTTTATTTGTCAAGTATATATGCATGTTCTGTGTTTTTGTATCATTTTGAAATTGTTGTTGTTTTTATTTTCTGTAGTGATAGAGATGTCAGACAGACAGAGAACCCGAACTACAGATGACAGAGCCAGGGAAATTAGTAGAGACGCAGAGGTAGCCTCTAATGAGTCCCTAGTCAGAGAGATGACAAAGGAACCTCCCAGATCCCGACGAAGGATAGAAGAGGCAGGGATGAGTGTTGACCCCTAGAGGATGGAAATAATGCAGGGGATGATGGATTTACGCAGAGAGATGTAGGAAATGAGGCGGGAGAGACAAAATATGCTGCCTCCAGCAGCTCCAGCAGTGCCACCTCCTACTGCACTAGCTGTTTCGCTAGCTGCTCCTGCACCAACTCCAGTACAACTAGTAGTTATTCCTGGTGAGCTTGTAGCACAGAAGGGTCACCGACTTATTGATGAGGGTAGAGTCAGTATGTTTAATTTTTTGAAACTTAATCTGCCTGAATTTAGAGGTGATAGGAGTGATGAGCCTAATGATTTTCTGGAGCATATCGAGAAGGTAGTTAGGATACTACGTTGTTCAGATGTTAGAGCAGTTGAGCTAGTGGATTTATTACTGAAAGGGAAAGCCTGAACATGGTTTTCCAGACACAAGGAGCCCCGATTATATGTTGATCACATTCCCACATGGGCAGAGTTCAGACAAGCTCTTATAAATGAGTTCTTAACAGAAGGAGTAAGGACTAGGAATCTGATTCAGTTTGAGCAATTGGAACAGGGTAATACGACTATTGAAGAATATACTAATGAGTTTATTAAGTTGAGCAGATATGCTATTCGGATTGCTCCTATAAAGGCATATTTGATTAACAGATTTAGGAGAGGACTACATACCTCACTACATAATGCCCTGCTAGCTACTGAATTTACATCTCTGACTACTATTATTGACAAGGCCAATCAGATGGAGGAAAAGTATAAGACAAAGAGAGCTAAGAGAGATCAAAAGAGGAAGGGTGGACCTAGTACATAGAGTAGAAGAGGGGAGAGTAGCTCCCAAACGAGATAGACAGAGTCAGTGCCTAGATTTGATCAGAGACTTCTATCTGGTAGCTAGAGGAGGAGGACTCAGAGTAAGGGGCCTTTAGTGTAGCCAGTGTTAGGCTATTCTTAGGGTTCATTCAGATCCTCAACTCAGATGCCCAGTGTACCTATCTGTAGTTTCTATGGTAGAAGGCACGGAGGAGAATGTCGAGGACAATCAAATGCCTATCTGAAATGTGGGCAACATGGGCACTTCATTAACAGATGTCCAATGTGGGGTGAACAGTAGCCTTCTGCTATAGTGTCTCAGGCAACAATACAAATGAGCCAGAAAATTACTAGAGAGGCCTCAGGTAAGGGCAGAGGCAGAGGTTAGGCACAGAGCAGCAGTCAGGCCCCAATGGGTAGAGGTAAGGGGCGAGTTTTTGCTGTGAATATCCAGGAGGCACAGAGAGCAGAAAATACAGTCACATGTATGATTTTAATACATAATGAATTCACATAACCACCATTTGATTCTGGTGCCACACACTCTTTTGTTTCACCTATGTTTGCACTTAAGTTGAATAAGGAGAGGCAATTATTGAATATACCTTTAGAGATAATCACACCTATGGGGGAAAGTATAGAAGTAAAGTATTATTATCTAGGGTGTATAGTTGAAATTAATGATAATATTATGCATGCTAACTTGATAGAATTGCCTATATTAGAACTTGATGTGATTTTGGGTATGGATTGGTTAACTACACATTGTGCAGTGATTGATTACTATGAGAAGAAGATTAAATTCCAGCCTGAGGGGCAACCAAAATTTGAGTTCCAGGGTGAGAAATGTGAATTTGGAATCAGTTTTATTTTTGCTATCCGGGCTAGGAAAATGATAAGGAAGGGTTATACAATATTTTTGGCACATGTGGTAGATGTATAGAGGACTTCAACATGGATTAATCATATACCAATGGTCCGAGAATTCTCTGATATTTTTCCTGATGATTTCCTAAGGCTACCCCTAGAAAGGGAGATTGAATTGAGATTGAGGTGTATCCAGGCACTTATCCTATATCCATCCCTCCTTATAGAATGACACCTATAAAATTGAAAGAGTTAAAGGTGTAACTACAGGAATTATTAGATAAAGGATTTATCAGACCGAGCAGTTCTCCGTGGGGTGCTCTAGTACTGTTTGTGAAAAAGAAAGATGGATAATTAAGGATGTGTATAGATTACCAGTAGCTTAATAAGGTGACTATAAAGTACAAATATCATCTACCATTGATTGATGATATGTTTGATCAGTTGCAGAGTTCTAGTCACTTCTCAAAGATTGATTTGTGATCTGGGAATCATCAATTGAGAATTAAGAAGGAAGATATACCCAAGACTGCTTTCAGAACTCAGTATGGACATTATGAGTTCTTAGTGTTGCCATTCGGGTTGACTAATGTACCGGCTGCATTTATGGATCTGATGAATAGGGTATTCAAGCATTACTTGGATAGGTTTGTCATTGTGTTCATTGATGACATACTTATCTATTCTAAGAATGAAGAGGAGCATACAGAGCATTTAAGGATAGTATTACAGACATTGAGGGAGAATCAGTTGTTTGCTAAGTTATCTAAATGCCAGTTCTGGTTAACTGAAGTATGTTTTCTTAGTCATATTGTCTGTAAAGATGGTATTAAGGTAGATCCTTAAAAGGTTGAAGCAGTTGCTAATTGGCCCCAGCATACCAATGTTTCGGAGATCTGTAGTTTCTTGGGTATGGCTGGTTATTACAGACGGTTTGTGAAAGATTTCTCCAAAATAACTGCTCCATTGACTAAGTTGACCAAGAAGCAGGAGAAATTTTAGTGGATAGATGAATATGAGAGCAATTTTTAGACTTAGAAGTCCTGTCTCACAAGTGCTCCAATGCTAGCCTTGCTAACAGAGGATGATAAATTCATAGTGTATTGTGATGCGTCTAGAATTGGTTTAGTATGTGTACTTATGCATAATAAAAAGGTGATTGCTTATGCTTCTTGGCAATTAAAGAAGCATGAGATGAACTATCCGACACATGACTTGGAGATGGCAGCAGTAGTATTTGCACTAAAGATCTAAAGACATTATCTGTATGGGGCTAAATGTGAGATATATACGGATCATAAAAGTTTGCAGTATATACTTCAACAGAAAGATCTGAATCTTTGGCAGCGAAGATGGGTTGAACTACTTAAGGATTATGACTATGAAATCCTTTACCATTCGAGTAAAGTAAATGTGGTAGCGGATGCTTTGAGCCAAAAGTCTATGGGAAGCTTGGCTCACATTCCAATGACAAGAAGGCCATTGATTCATCAGATGCAGGAGTTAGTTGATATGGGAATGGAATTGGAGTTGGGATCCCAGGATCAAAACTTGGCTTTGATAGCCCAATTTTAGGTTAATCCACTATTGATTAATGATATTAAGGTGGCACAGGATAAGGATCCATATCTTGTAAAGTTGAAGGAAGATGTTCAAAATGGTAAAGCTCAAGAGTTCACAGTAGAGGATGGTACATTGAAATGTGGTAAATGGTTATGTGTACTCGACATTAATGGACTTCGAGATCAGATAATGAAAAGGCTCATTATTCTTATTACAATGTACATCCTAGAATCACAAAGATGTACCATGATTTGAAGGATGTCTATTGGTGGCCTAATATGAAGGGGGATGTGGTTAAATTTTTGTCCACATGAATAGCCTGTCAGAAGTCGTTTGGTTTGCTGTAAGAGATAGAGTTGCCTGAGTGAAAATGAGAGCAAGTTACCAAGGATTTCGTAGTTGGCTTACTGAGGACTTCACGAGGGTATGATTCTATATGGGTTATAGTTGATCGATTAACAAAGTCTACTCATTTCCTAGAAGTGAAAAGAAGTTATTCTACAGCACAATATGCACAGTTGTATGTTTATAAGATTGTAAGGCTCCATGGAGTACCATTAGTGATAATATTTGACAGATGGACACAGTTTGCATTGAGATTCTGGTAGAAATTTCAGGAGGCTTTGGGTACACAACTTCGATTCAGTATGACATTTCATCCTCAGACTGATGGACAGTCAGAGCGGACTATCCAGTCACTGAAAGATATGTTACGGTTATGTGTTTTGGACTTTAAGGGAAACTGGGACCAGTACCTACCATTGATTAAATTCTCCTATAATAATAACTATCACTCATCGATCGAGATGGCTCTTTACGAGGCATTGTATGGTAGGAAATTTCGGTCTCTTGTATGCTGGGTGAACCAGGTGAGAAACATTTGGAGGGCCTAGAGTTGATAAAAGAGACAATGAAAAAGGTTCCAATTATCAAAGAATGAATGAAGATTGCTGTCACGACCCACTTTTGGGTCGCGATGGTCCTAGGGCATAGGTAGACCTAAAATCACCGGAAACACGTAGAACCCATGAACAATCTATTTGTTAATCATTCAATCCATTTTAATTCATTCATCAATGCTTAAATTCCATTTATTACTTATAAATTTTATAAAAATTTTGCTAGAGTTTCCTTTGTAATTTTAATGGTATTCCAGACCCAAAATCGGGTCTTTCAAAAATTACACAACCTGCACTAAAAATTATTTATGTACTCCCAGTAATTTGCCTTCCTTATATCCTCAACTTCACAATTTCATAAACATACATAGCACTTCTAAATCTCTTTTGAAACATATGGATTTTATTTTAACATTTTCAGTATCACTGTCTCTATCACTTCACTATCATTGTCATTAAGTATCACAAATTATAGTCATTATCAATTATTAAGCATTACTTATTACATTTTGAATGCCACTGAATCGTCAATTATTTCAATAATCATACATCATTATAGTATTTAATTACCTAATTACACACAGTACCATGGAGCTTTAAGAATTGACACTCACGACCTTTAGAGAATAAATTTCTACCTCGATGTACTTGACATCCCAAGTCGGAAAAGAAATTGACTTGCAATTAGCTTCCTCTATCTCATCCCTGTAAAAATTATAAACCTCTATTTGGTAAGTATAAAATACTCAGTGAGCATGTATACATCATTAAATAGGAGATATAAACATATGATAACAAAAGTTGTCAATGGTAGTTAAGTGTAAATAAATACAATGAAGAATATCAGTATATCCAATTTACATATCAAGGTTAATTAAATTGCACACCAAATGTCTTTAGAAGTTAGGAACAAGTAACAATTAAATCCATAAGAGAATGGCCATCAATGGTAAGCAATAAAATATAAGCTTGGAATCAATGAACAGGTAAATAATGCTCGTATCATGTAGATAAGACAGATAAAGGGCCAAAACACATATAATCTCATATCAATCTCATATCATGTACATAAGGCTGATCAGGCCCTATGGCTAAGATAGTTAATCCTTCCCAACTAGGGTATCACATATAGTCAATGTGCACATTGCCGACGGTATGTAGCCACTACCTTGTCGGTGAGGCAACTCTGTCAAATCCACATGTAAATAGGCCAATGGAAATCAATAACAATATCAAGTATTCATTAGGAACATTACGGTACAATGGCTTTCGATCGATACACATGGCTTACTTGTCAATCAATGTCAATTAATTTCATTAATCATGTATCAGTTTCTTTTCTTGATACCAAGGTAGCAATTAACAATAAACATCATAGAATGTGACTAAACATTTGGTGTGCATAATTTGGAAATAATTAGGTACATGATCAATCAAGAACAATAGGCATTTCAATATCAATAACAATCAATGAATATAGATGGTTTCAATCTTTGAGAATGATCAACAATAGCAAAGTGACATTTTAATCAAAAAGGAAATATGTTCTTTGGGTCAACAAAATCAAGGCATGAATATGATATATACATTGCTCACCTTAGCTTATGACTTGAACATTTTCCTTTTTCCTTTATCCTTGATTCTTTGCCTTATCACTTATGGTAACCATCACGTCTCTTATTCATTCTTGACTCTACATATCCAATTAATTTTCATTTAGATACTATTTAACATAAACTTACATTACTTATACTTATATTAAAGAAAATTTCTCTAATTTCTAAGTTACTAGGATTTTTCTGTGCAAAATTCTTTACTGGCAGTCTGTGTTCCATTACTCATATCTCTCTCTACAATTATCCAATTGGTTCAATTCTTATTCCTTATTAAACTTAACATTTAAATTTCTAACATATCCAAATTTCACATTAAACTCGTTACTACACAATTTATGGTGTTAATTTAAACTTACTGTTACAACTAGTCCTGCTGCCTGCATTATGCCTACAAATCTTATTCTGACAGATACTGTTCTTTTGCTAATAACACAATCAATACTTAATCAATTATTGTAATTCCTTTTCCTATTGAAAATAGATACATAAAATTATAACATATCCAAATTTTAAATTTTTTGGATTACTGAACAATTATTAGTAAATTTCCAAATTCAAACTATGGCCCTGAAATCCTTGTCCGAACAGACCCTGTTTCTATGACGATAATTAATTCCGTACTCATCCAATTACAAAAAAAAAAATTTATTCATTTATATAAAATATAAATAAATATCTTTCATGTTTAACAGTTTCTCTAATTCAAAATTTAAGGTCCTTATATTAATAGAACTCTATAACCTATGTTCTGTTAAATAGTCATTCCGGGTAGTCCACACTTATGACCTAATATCTCATAAACCACAAATATAATTACAAAACCATTTAATATAATTATATATAAGACATAAATGAGCACTTTTTAGGTTGAAAACTTTTTCTAATTCTATCTCTATTGTTATGTACAATAAAAATATTATAGCATTTTTCAGAAAACCTAATTCCAGGCCAGTCACAGTTTTTATCCAATAACTCTTTCCTCACTTCGAATTTTATAAATTCCTTTAACAAAAGTCTAACTAACATATTTATATACAATTTTAATGTTTTTTACATCCTCAAATTCAGTCATTAAAATTTCGGAATAATAGTTATAATTTACTGCCTTAAAATAGAATTCAGAAACTATATAAACCCTAACTCATTCTTTACATTTTTAACTTAATTACCTCAATTATTTGCCAAATCATACTATAGAACTCTTAAATACAATTAAAAATGATAA
>CANXYC010734553.1:0-10391 GCA_948193065.1 Aleurites moluccanus
ACAACTAAAGGCAATGATTCCATACAATTGAGCTTAGGTTAGCTAGATTGCAACCTACTCATCTAACCATCAAATTTAAAGTCATTTGATCCAACGGTCGAATTTAATCAAGCCTAAACTAATACCATATGGTTGCACACACTTGATAGCTCTATATTATAAAAGAAATAACCAAATTACCCTTAGTGCAACCGAAACACCGAAATCGCGTAACGTGCCGATACTGATTTTTCGACCGGGATTATTTCTTAAAGTAATTCTCAAATAAATAAAATAAGGCCATTTTCAAGTCTTTAAATTGTTTTCTCCTTTTAAATATGATATTTATTCCATAAAATTTCGACGGGCGAAAAATGACCATTTTGCCCCCAGTTCACCAAAAACTCAAAATTTACCGATTAAGTCTTAGCAGCCTCTAAACCATTTCTATGCCTAGAACTAATTGAAATAACATGCATAAATATTAATTCCATGCATAAATTCATATTAACATCATAATATAAAGAACACAAAATTCTCCCCCCGAAGATCTCAATTAAAGATAGATTAAAACTAAGCTGAGGTGTTACATATAGCTAATTATATGAAGAAAGTATGGAAAAGTATTAAATATGTTAAAAAATCAACATAATGGAAAAACTGTAAATAAGTAAAACCTCTGAGGTATTTTGGGAAACCCACTATCTATGTTGCAGAATGGCTCTGAAACTATTTTTATAATAAACTACAGATAAAAATGAGTTATTTCATTTCCCACTTTGAAATCTAATTCTTAACATAATTGACAGAATAAATTACATAAGAAAGTGGGGTCAAAGTCTAATTATTGGATAGTTTAAGGACCAAAATGTAATTTGTCATTTAACCTACCTATATAAGCAACACCTAGAAGAATTTTTGGTCATCTTCTTCCTTTCTTCTTCCTTGGCCAAAACTTGCTCCACCATTTCTTTACCATTTTTCATGCAATTTCTTAAGAAAAACCTATAGAAAACTTGAAAATAACCTTTGTTCTTCAATTTTTAACCAAGATTTCCCTTGGAAAATCAAATAAATTCAAGGTTTTGCTTGAAGGGAATTTCAGGTACTTCATCCACCAAAGGTAATAAGTTGATTTATTTTATTAATAAGATGATTTATGTGTGTTAGATGATGAATTAGATGGATTTAGTGCTTACTTGCATTAATTGATGCATTTGATGGAAAATCCCTAAAATTCAAATCATAATTCAAAGTTGTTTAATGTGAAACTTAAATTGATGTTATTTAATGTTTAATTAGCTTAGAATATATTAATTAGAGGCTAATGGATGGATATTTTATGATTGATTTGGAGTAGAAAATCAAGAATTGGAAGATTGCCATTTTTGCTTCCTTTGAAGCTTTAGGTGGCAAATCAATTTTTCAAGCCAATTTGAAGTGTTAGGTGAGTTTAATATGCATCATTTATCATGCCTAATGTGTTGAAATATTGATTGGAAACCATCTTTGAAATGGTCATCTTGGTCGAATGCCATTATGACATTTTTGCCTTTGATTTTTGCTTTGTTTTCCTATGCCAAATTGATCCATTAAATGTTGTTTATTGATGGATATCTATTATCTGTTGTGTTGCTTTGATTGAGAGCTTATTGTTGATTGTATAGGCAATGTCAATGTTACACCATAACCTAGCCAAATTGTTCATTCAATGTTGCACACTAAGTGTTCGATGAAATGCCTAGTTTATTTTTCCATAGGCCTATCACTTGCTTTCACCATAAGCCTACTATTTGAATGCCATTATTGCCAGCTACATTGACTAGCCAATTGTGGCAACCATTTGATCATTGATGACCATCCAATGTTCCAACTCAATGTTAATTGTCAAACATACTGCTATTGTTTACGTACCCCCTATTGTTTATTTGTTTCTTAATTACAGTCTCGTTTGATTATTTTATGAGCTATTGATTATTGATGAGACAATTGATATATATTGATATCCCTTGACTTGCTTCCATGCCTATATTGATTATAATGTGATTTGACAGAGCTTCCTCACCAACGGGGTAGCGGGTAAATATCATCGGCAATGTGCACATTGTTTACATAATACCCTAGCTGGAAAGGGATAACTGTCCTACCCATAAGACCTGATCAGTCTTATGTAAATTATATGAGCTCAATATAAGCTACTACGTATTCATATCTCTGTCTTATTTACATGTTATGAGCTTCAGTAGCCTATTTTCTGGTTCCAAATCTTTAATTTTGTAACCTAATTCCTTATTTTGTAATTGGTGTGCAGTCTATTTATTATTGTTTATCTATCTAATGTTTATTGTTATCCTAACCATTTTCTATTGGATGATGCATATTAGATTCACTGAGTATTTTATACTTATTCCATTAGTTGTTTCTCCTTTTACAGGTGCAGAGTAGGAGGCAGAATCCCAACTGTTGTTTTCTCTGTGGATTCATGCAGAATATTCTGACAGTGGAATTATTTTTTGCACTGTATATTATGTAATATTCTTAGTTGCTCCATGGGTTTTGTATATGGTATGGTTAGATTGTATATGTGAATATATAGTATTATATGAAGTTTAAATATTGATATGGCATGTGATGATGATGATTACAACCACTAGCAGAATAGATTACAGACAAACAAATTACAGGGTAATAAAATGACAGAATTGATAATAATTAATTAATTGGTTATTAATGAGATAATAAATGATTGTAGTAATTGATACTGAGTTCTATGGATATTGGTCGCCTTTGGCATCTCCCGCATCCTAGGACCGTCATGTTCCAAAATCGGGACGTGAGTTTAATAGAAAATTCAAGAATTTGGAACGGTGTTACTAGATGTTCAAGCTCGATAAGCTTAATTCAAAATTCATGAATTTAGGATATATAATAAATTCATGAGTGTTACTAGATGTTTCACGCTCGTTATACTTAATTCAAAGTTCAAGAATTTAGGAAAGAGAAGAAATTCATAAGTGTTACTAGATATTTCATGTTTATTACGCTTAATTCAAATTTGAAGAATTTAGGACAAAAAAGAAATTCACGGGTATTACTAGATATTCATGGCCATTATCATTTGAAGGATAAAATGGTGAAATTGACCCGAGACGAAAGTTATCCCCTCCTCCAGAAATTGCCATATAGAATTCAACATCTATAGATTTTAATGAGATATTAAACCTCCCAAAAATATAATTATAAGAATTTTAAAGTTTATTTAAGATCCATATAGATACATGAGAATTCTAATCCTAACACTTAATGTAACTTATCAATTTAAATTCTAAGTTCTACAAATCAGTATAAATAATACATATTGAGCTCAACCTAGTATATTAGAACTTAAGATCAATCTAGATTTGTCATACATATACATAATATCATATCTAATTCATCTAATGTACACACATAACATGTATTCTTAAAAACTTAATTAATGACATGCATGAGATCACATATATGAATAAGAAGGTTGATGCTATTACCCGAAAATAATTTTAATTGATGATTTCGATAACCTATATATCTTATTCCTAATAGGAAGTTGCCTCGAGTACAAGCTCCAAGTAATTGATGCTATTACATTGTATAAAGATAAATAATATGATGTTGATATTTTAGAACTTCAGGGTCACTGATGCTATGATGTTTTCAGATTCAAACATTTCTTTTTTCATATCAAAGAAAAATGAAGGAAATCTGTCACAAAACATCTTTGTATCAAATGAGATATTAATTTCCAATTATAACTTGAGATTTTATTTCTATTACAAATAGTAAATTTATCAAAGTATATTAATCTCACATAGATAAATAACTCATTGAATTGATTTTTTTTTTTAAAGACAGAATCATATATAGAACTAGCCCAATTTTCAAGTTAAGTTGGTATCCATCCACTAAGTAGCATAAGAGAGCTTCTCTCAAATTCCATTTATCATAACCACAATACAAGAAATAAATACCTTCCAATTTTTCTTTTCTTTTCTTCTGGATACCAAATTTAGCCCTGTTTCAAATAACATTGTATTTTCACCAAAATCATATCTTCCAATCAATTTACAACTTCAACTAGTTAGTCCTTGATTCACTGAGACGAAAACCCTAGCATCTACAGCAACATCGGATTTGATCATGACCTGATTTTCAGACACATTTCGCAGAGCAAAATTAGGGAAAGAGTTGTCATTTACAGTAAATGAATATTGAACATGATTAATAAGGTCAGGAAATAACAGGATAGGACTAAAATCAACACTCCATGAGGTTCCATTTCCTTGAATACTCTGTCTACCAATTGTAGCCCTTAAATTCATACCCTTCACATTATTCCTATCCACCACAATTTGTTCAATGTCCTTGAAAGGACCATTTGTTTGGTCTAATTGAACAATGTCAACCCCCTTATTAGTCCCAGAAAACATATTATCAACAATGTTAACCCCCTTTGCAACTCCTTTTATCGATCTCAAAACCACAAATCCATCACCAAGAAAAAAACAGTTAGTAATTGTCAATTGGACAGGGTCTTCAGCAATAATTCCATTGTAGTCCAAATAACAATTAATAATTCTAGTCTGTGTTAAATTAGGTAATTTCAGATAAATTCCTGTACCACCAAAACCTGTAGCCTTATTATAACAATGTACCCCAGAAAAGGTGTTACCCTGCCCTGAAACCATTATTCCGATTGCAGCCGAAAAAATTACCACATCGGTCACAGCATTGTCGTTGCCCATAAGGTTTATTCCGGTGCCTGAAAAGTTCCTTTCGCCTGGATCGGCCCCAGCTGTAATGTGCTGACCGAGAAATGAGTTTCGGATGTAGGTTTCATGACCTTGTTGGACTAAAATTCCATTAGTGGTAAAATGTGCAATGTAACAATTGTCTATGCCAGTTCTGAGCGAGTTTATAACTGAAATTCCTCCACCTCTGAAATTACAGTCTAGCATTAGGTCTTTAAGAGTTATGTACTCATAATTATAGGTGGAAGAGGTGGAGGATGATAAATCTATAAGATACCCATCTGTTGGAAAATCATCTGAAGCTAGTAATGTGCCTCCACTAATCTGTTTAATAAATAAATAAATAATCAATGATTAGCTTTCTATCAAATTGGTATTTGAAATTCACATCATCTAAAGAGAAATTAAAGAGAAATTGAGGAATCTTCAACGATGAAGATAAAAATTTAATTTTGAGTGGATCGATAATTTTTTTTAATATAAAAGTTAGATTTGGATAAATCGAAAAAAAATTTCTGTATAAAAAACTGAATTAAAATAAAACAGATAAAATTTTTTCTATAAAATAATGAAATTTTTTTCGCTACAGTTGTCTAAATTTACTGACCTACTACAATCTTTCGTCCTCAATTTTTTTTTAAAGTTTTAGTGAAATTAAAATTAATGGTTTTAACATTTTTAATTTTTTACAAAACTAATGGATTTCATAGTGAATATTTAGTTAAAAATAATTTTTCGTAAATCAAACTTGTAAATTTTTTAAAAATCATTAAAAAATTAATATATAATGGAATTTCTTAAGTAAAATATAAATTTGGTCCCATTTCAAAGCACTTCATTTAAATAACAAAAATTTAAAACAGAAGTCGATAGCACAAGTCTAGTCTACATATGCAGAAGTCATTTCTGCCACGTGTCTATGCAAAAATTTCTAATTAATTAGTAAATTAGAGGAAGGATCTTAATTAGGTATTAAAACCATTCAACCCTTGTTTTTATTATGTTAAAAATTTAAAGAATATCATAATGAAATTTAATTCTAAAATCTCTTATACTATAAATAAAACGCTTCACTTTTAAATCATTAATTTTATAATTTTAATTTGAGAGTCGTGATTTAATTTATGTAATTATATAATAAAATTTATATAAATTTATATTATTGAAACTTATAAATTTTATTAATTAAAAGAGATATTAATTAATTGAGTATTAATTTAACTTATTAACTCAAATTGAAAATGTAAAAAATTATTATATAATAAAAATTATTAATTTATCAAATATTAATTTATAAAGATTTTATTATATATCTAATTAATTATTGGTATTTAAATCTTAATAATTAATAACTATTTTTTTTAGCATTAATTACTATGTACAGAACTAAACTTGACATGTATCAAATTAAAGAAAAATTAAGTGAAGTAAGTTTAATTATTAATTGGAGTTGGTAATTGGTAGATAAATATATTGTTAAGAAATTCAAAAGTGTGGTAATATATGTGTATATGTGAGTGTACCACAAGGTTTCCTACACCAGCAGCAGGCAATTGTAGAGGTTGAGAAATCTTGTAAATTCCACCTTCAAGATTAATATGTGCACCACCAAGATTTGCAATTCCTTTCATTAACGACAAATCTTTAGAACCACTTGCAAATGCAGCCGCTATTGCCTTTATAATTGCTCCTCTACTATCTAATTGCCCACTTGGATCTGCACCGTATGATGTCACCTGAAACACTCTTGCACGGCTTCCCGGCTGAACACGCACCGCCTGTCCCACCACCACCACCATAATTATAACACCAAGTTTCAAGAAATAGAAAGTTTCAAGAAAAATAAAGATTGCAAAACAAGAATCAGCCAATAATACTGAACAATCTTCATACAAAGACTCAAGAAAAAGAAAGTTTCAAGAAAATCAAAAAAATCAAATCTTAGGAAACAAGAATCCACCAAGATTAAGTAAAAGTGTCATACAAAGATTCAAGAAAAAAAAAAAAATTAAAAAACAAGAATTAGCAAAGAAACCAAGATTGAGTATAGTGATTATATGAAGATTCAAGAAAAGAAAGAATCAAGATTAAGTTAATTAATTAATGTATATGTAAAATATATACCTCTGGCGATGGAGCTGGAGAGAAATAGTTAGGAGATGGAGATGGAGTTGGAGAGGAAGCCAATTCTCGGCGGATTAAAGAGGACTTGAACTTTTGCAATTTTTGCATTTGTTCATGGAATTGAACAAATGGTGGTTCTTCTCCATTAACTTGGATTATGATAAAACCCACCCAGAAAATCAAGAAAAAGACCAGAGATTTCATTTGGATTAATTTTGAGTTCATCTCTCTCTCTTTCTTTCTCTATCTTTCTATGTTAGAGAAAAGTTGTTGAAGAAAAGCATTATATACACAGCAAGTAAGAGAGAGAGAGAGGAAGAAAGAAACTAGGACATGGAAAGAGAAGGGAGTAACTAAAATTTGAAAAGAAACTAGAATTTTGAGTTTTTGAGTTCTTAATTTTATATAGGATCATACAAAGAAGCACACCCTATTTTTGGCTTTCTTTGTGTTTAATGCCTATATATATATATATAGAAAGAGAATTTGGTTGGTTGCTTGCCTTGCTAAAGATTCATGAAAATTAATTTTCTGGTGTGGGACCTTTACAAGCAACTAAATTACCAACTTCTTACTTTAGGGACCTTTACAAGTTTGACATTGTTTAAAAGGTATATATATATATATATATATATATATATATATATATATATATTCAGCAAATAATACACAAATGACAGTTGGGTTTTATTGTAGCATTGGGAATATCTTCTAATTAAAGATTGCTTCATTTTCACACCATATCTTGGCCGGTTGGCCAAAGTGAAACTGGAAATATCAAATGTTAATTCACTTTGAAAGTGAATTCTTTTTCATTTTATTAATCAGATGTTTTGTTGGCAAAGGATATATAAACAGAAATAACATTATAATCTATTATATAAGTAGCGGTCGAATTGCAAGTCTCAACATGAATAAAATGGATCGTATTTTTTAATTGTGTTTAAATGCATAAATTTAACTTTAAAATTTTATTTCAAATTTCATATTTTATATTTATGATTTAAAATTTATAAATTTATAAATTTTTTGTTTGGTGAGTATAAAAAATTTGAAATCTTATATTTTAAATTTGAAAAAAATTTTGAGATTTTAGGTTAAAAATGAATAGTTGTCATAACATTTTTAAAAACGCTATAATAGAATGGAAAAAAAAAATTAAATAAAAATTAAGTCATCACCAACTGAATTATTTTAAAAAGCTAAAAATTTTTAAAAATTAAATTTATTAAACCAAAGTTTGGATTCTGAAATCGCAGATATATAGAAAATATATTATACACCATACATATTAATTTTAAAATATTAAATTGACCTTAAATATTTTTATTCTT
This sequence comes from Aleurites moluccanus, assembly GCA_948193065.1. Classification (NCBI taxonomy): domain Eukaryota; kingdom Viridiplantae; phylum Streptophyta; class Magnoliopsida; order Malpighiales; family Euphorbiaceae; genus Aleurites; species Aleurites moluccanus. The sequence continues at coordinate 8,225 of CANXYC010734553.1, forward strand.
TATTCTTTATATAATATAATTATTTATGAGAATTAAATTAATTATGAAAATTGAAACTACATTTGATTTGAATTTGATTGGACTAATTAAATTTCATTATTTTTATTTCATTTTATTCATTTCAAATAAAATAAAATCAAACAAAAAAAAAATAAATTGAATCAAATTTACTAATTAAAACAACATTTAAAACCCAAATAAAAAGGTAATAAAGAAAGTTATTAATTAGTGATTGAATTTGACATAAATTACAAAGTGGTTTGACGGTTTTTGAGTAGTCCATGATAAAGCGGGGATAAAAGTCTATATGACCAAGGAAACTTCTTACTCCCTTTATATTTGAGGGTGGTGATAGCTTTTTAATAACTTTTATCTTTGCTTTATCAAATTCAATCCCTGCTTGAGAAATCTTGTGTCCAAGAACAATACCTTCTTGTACCATAAAATGACAATTTTCCCAATTTAGCATGAGATTTGTTTTCTTTCAGCACTTTAAAACCTTCGTCAAGTTTGCAAGGCAATCATCAAAGGAAGACCCATACACAGTAAAATCATTCATAAACACCTCTATGATCTTCTCCACAATGTCTAAAAAGATTGACATCATGCAACATTGAAAGGTGGCAGGAGCATTGCACAATCCAAATGGCATCTGTCAATATGCAATGTTTCATAGGGACATGTAAATGTAGTCTTTTCTTGATCCTCGGGTGTAATAGGAATCTAAAAATATCCTGAAAAACTATTTAGAAAACAAAAATAAGCGTTGCCCATAAGTCTTTCGAATATTTGGTCATGAAGGGTAGAGGAAAGTGATCCTTACGAGTAGCATTATTAAGTTTTCTATAATCTATAAACATTATCAATCCTATAACTATCCTAGTAGGTATTAATTCATTATTTTCATTTTTTATAATAGTTATTCCCCCTTTTTTAGGAACCACATGTACAGGACTCATCCATGAATTATCAGAAATTGGATACATAATTCTAGCATCAAGAAATTTCATTACCTCAGCCCTTACCATTTCTTTCATGTTTGGATTTAACCTTCTTTGATGTACAATTATAATTTTATAGTTATCTTCCATTAAAATTTTATGCATACAAATGGAAGGGCTCATTTCTTATCACACCCTAACTCCAGTGGTGCGACGGTCCTAGGGCAAGGGTAGGCTTAAGGCCACCATAAACCCGTAGAACTCACAAATCATGAATCTCATCATCACATAAATTACAACATCATACATTACCATACAGTGATCATGTCCATACATATAATTAAAATCAATCATATCTTTCTATTATCATTTCATATCTTTCTCTTGTTCCTTAATAATCAAAAGAGACATCTCACATCACTAAGAAACAAAAGTACCCAAAAGGTAACAATCATACATCAAAATATTCTAGTATTCTCGAATGACTAACTACAGAGCTCTAGAGTATACTCCCATTACAAATTGTGTCATAACACCATTAAATAAATATACAAAATATCTCAAAAGTGATTATAATGAAGCTTCTTGGGATAAACAAGTCAAGAAGCTCGATCCTCTCTATTAGCTCCTTCACGAGCTGTGCTATCACCTGAAATCCACAGAAGAGGAGTGAGCCTTCAACTCAGTAAGATATGAACATTATAAATCAAAAGTCTGAATATCGAATCATGGTCATGAACAAATATTTATACTTATAGTCATGAAAGAAATCATAAGTTTTATTTGAAGGAAACATGGTTCTCATAATAATTTGGCTATATCAAATCAAGTCATAAATCAAATCATGGTTCATATTTATAACAAGGAATGCCCACAAAGAATGGCATTATCAAATCTCATCTGATAGAACTGATCTCATATCATAACATACGTATCAGTAGCCTTGCTACCTTAATGTGTACACATGCTTGGCTAGGCATGCGCCTAGAACTTATGGCTCCCTCTAGGTGGAACACTGATAAAAACCCTATCAGTTGGGCTCCCAAAGTGCACTATGGACCAATGAATTTTCTCTCATTGGGAAGAGCGTTCTATCCATGGTTCATGGGGTTTGAATCTCATAGGAAGCATATTGGTCGCAAGACCATCATTATTTATCATCATTCAATTCGGGTTCACAAACAAGAAGTATATGAACTTGATCCAAGAAAATTGATCAAGTCATT
>CANXYC010734576.1:0-28023 GCA_948193065.1 Aleurites moluccanus
TATACTCTAGAGCTCCGTAGTTAGTCATTTGAGGATTCTAGTATATGTTGATGTATGATTGTTACCTTTTGGGTACTCTTGTTCCTTAGTGATGTGAGATGCATCTTTTGATCATTAAGGAACAAGAGAAAGCTATTAAATAATAATATAAAAGATATGATTGATGTTAAATTATATGTATGGAAATGATCATTGTATGACATTATATGATATTATAATTAATATAATTATGCATGAGATCCAAGATTTGTGAGTTCTACGGGTTTATGGTGGCCTTAAGCCTACCCTTGCCCTAGGACCGTCGCACCACTGGAGTTCAGGTGTGACACAGTGGCATTCAAATTGTAATGTGTAATGCTTAATGATTGGTATAAGATAGTGATACTGAAAAGTGCTAAAATAATATGTTTTAAAAGAGATTTAGAAGTGCCATGTATGTCTGTGAAACTATGAAGTTGAGGGTATAAGGAAGGCAAATTATTAGGAGTGTAAAAATAATTTTAGTGCAGGATGTGAAATTTTTGAGAGACCCGGTTTTGGGTCGGGAATAAGGTTAAAATTACAAAGGAAACTCTGGCAAAATTTCTGTAAAATTTATAAGTAATAAATGGGATTTAAGCATTAACGAATGAGATAATATTGATTGAATGATTAATTAATGGATTGTTCATGGGTTCTACGGGTTTCCGGCGACCTTAGGTCTACCCATGCCCTAGGACTGTTGCGGCCCAAAAGTGGGTCGTGACAAAGCAAATCCTTGCTAATCAAGCTCAAACACCTTGATTAAGCCCTAACCTTCTTAATCCCTTGAGTTCTCCACTCCTAAACCAAAATCCCCAAATATCCAAAATTAGGGTTTTGCCAAATATACTCATACATGAGTAATCCTTATGATTCTAAATATCTTAAAGAGTTTAAACATGTTTCCTAACATCAAATAATCATCTTTTAGAAGAAAAATGGAAGATTGAGAAAAATAGCTACTATTCACCCAAAAATCATAAATCCTTATGTATTCCATTTTAAACATAATAAATAGCATTCATACTAATAAACATTTATACATAACTCATAAACAACTATTCTAACCATAGAATAACTTAACTTGAACTTATGAATAAGTTTTCAGAAAATACCTTAAAACCCTAGAAATGGAGATTTCTTGAGGAACTTGGATCCTTGAGGTTCATGAAGTAATGATTCTTCAATCTCTCGTCATAAACGAAAGAATAAATTAAGGAAGAATAATTGGTTTGGTGGTTGAGAAGAATTTATGAAGAAAGAAGTAAGGAAGCTGAAATGGGAAAGTTAGGAAATGAAGAAAATGATGGTTCTATTTATAGGCCCTGACCTTTCATGCCCATAAAGGTCACTGTTTATGGGTTCTTAGTGAAATTTTGAAATTCATATATAGGGCATTGTCACACTTGTGAAATGAAATCATCCCCCTGAAAAAGATTATGAAGCATTTCTCAAGCTTTTCTCCCTTTTAACTTGGCCAAAACTTGTATAAACACATCTAAGAACAACAAAACTTAACATATAACCTTTATAAGAGCAATTTATACTAAAACACAACATGTGATACTATTCTATCATGCAAACACATGGAATTAGGCTAACAAATCAAGCAAACTCATATAAGAGTTCAAAAAAACACATTCAAAGACCACCATACTCAATCTTAATTATGCAATCCAAGTCTCAGGTATTACACCATGTGGTAGCCTCAGGCTGGCTGTCCAGTTGCCTAAAAAAGGTAGAAATTGCAAAAAGGAGAGAAGGAAGGGGAGAAGGAAGAGAGTGGAAGAGAGGGAGAGTTGGGCAGCAGTGTATTTTTTCCATAACTTCATTATTGGACCTCATTTGATACAAAGCTAGTTGGGTTAGAGTAACATCTAGAGGAAGTCAACGGGACAAGATTCACTTTGATCAGACATCGAATGGTGTCAGACCCTCCTCTCAAAGTTACTATTGTAGATTCCGAGCAACTCTGATGATTGAAACTTTAAATGGTCATATCTCGACCTTGTGAACTCCGATCTAGGCGATTCAAGATGTGTTTGAATCCCCCCTCTACAAGAATTCTATTGGTACCTATTGGATTATGAGGAGATTACTAGAGTGAAAAAAAAATTAGCCAAAGAATCCAAAACATCCTGGCGGTGATTTCGATGCCACTTCGATGAGTTAACTAACACCTCCAATACATTTGAACTCTTGAGTTCAATACTTTTTCAATGCCACCAAACATCCTTTAATTGGATAGTAGAAACCTATCAAACTATAATACGTGCGACAACTAGTAAGAACTCTAGCAGGCTCAGGCGGCGGCGCATGGAACCTAATGTAACACCCTGAATTTTTTCTATAATTTCATATAGGACCGATAATTAGTATAATTGACTTTATAGTACCTAAATAGACAGTTAAAATATAAAATAGCAATTTAGTACCTAAAACCCTAATTTTATACATAAAATACATATTTAAACATAAAATTTCGTAAAATAACCTATGGAACCTAGAATTGATATGAAATGGGAAATATGGAAAATAGTAATGCTACAAGTGGAATTTAGGGCAAAAGTGTAAATTTTAAAAGATATGGGGACAATTTGTAAATAACAAAAATTGAAAGGCTAATTTATAAATATAAAAAATTCATAAAAAATCTACAAATTCTACACATTTCTTTATAAAGCCAAAAAATTTTCCCTTCTTCCACCTTGCAGGTTGAAAACCCATTCCTCTCTCCCACCTCTATTTTCTTCTTCCTCCAACAAAAATTCTTCCATCAAATCTACTCCAAACATAAACCTAATTGATCCTATACTAAATTCCATGCCTAAATATCTATTAGATATCAAAATTCCTACTAAAAACCTAAAGGAAATCCAAAATTGTTCAAAGGAGCTAAGTTAGGATTTTGAAGAAACTTAAGGTAAATGAACTTCCTTTGATTCTTTTTCATTATATATGATGAGTATGATAGATATAGATGATTTTTTATATAAATAGAAGTATATATATGACTATAGGATGAATTGAGCATGAATTAGGGTTTATTGAAAAGTTCAAAATTCCAAAGAGTTGGGTTTAATTCTAAATAAGCTTAAATTATGTCTTCCTATATCAAAATGAATCTAAACATGTGGAATTTTTATTGTAAAAACAAAGAAAAATGGAAATGGTGAAGGAAGGAAGGATAAAGGACATGTATGCCTTATATGAGAATTTGAGCTTCTAAGGTGTTTTTTATCAAACCAAGTAATTAGATGAGTTATAAATATATTATTATGCATAAAAATAGCCTTGTATGAAATTATAGAAGTCTCCCCCTTATGCCTCCTCTTGGCCAAACCATGATGATCATTTCCCTTTGTATTTTTGTTGCTCTATTTTGCCTTTGTTTAGTTTGTTTCTTTTGTTTATTGAATGAGTTTGATTCCCCATTGCCTTATTGAGATTGTGTTATTATTGATTGACACATTGTCTTAGTCAATATTGACCCAAAATCCTACCTATTGCTTGTTTAAATAATGTCTACATTGTGTTAGATGAAATGCCTCAATGAAGTTAACTTTTAATCCACCAAATGTTTAACCTTGAGTTTATTACCATTTGACACATTAACACGTATAGAACATAAACCTAGCCTAAGTAATTGACATTGAATCCATTTCATGTAAAATTTCCTCCTTGATTGTTATCACATTATTATTATTATGCCTTATAATTGCCTAATATGTTCATTGAAGAATTAATTGATATAACATGATTTTTCTTATAACATTGACATTGTATTTGACCCTAATTATATCTATAGCAATTATTGTATTTAATATCCCATGACATGACAGAACTACCTTCCTATGGGATAGTGGGTAAGTACCATCAGTAATGTACACATTGGATTACCTTATAACTCTAGCTAGGAAGGGTTAAGTCTTAGTCATAAGGTCTGATCAATCTTATGTTACTTCACGAGTTTAAGCTACTAAGATGTAGCTCACGAGACTTTTTGACTAGCACGAGGCCTTATATCTGTTATGTTTAACTTTCCTTTTATACTGTCTATTTATTGATTCATGAGACCTTGATTACATTGCTTATTTACTTATTAATTATTTTCTTTGATATGAGAATTTGGTGGATTATTTTATCTTTTACCTAGTCCTCATTGCATAGTAATATATTTACAGCTCATTGAGTAATTATACTCACCTTTTTAGTGGTCTAACAATTTTAGGTTCATAGTAGACTTTAGTGGTTCCTGAGTCATCCTTCTTCTCCAGAGGAACCGACTTCTTTTGGCTATGTAAATTTCTAAAACATGTAGATTTTATTATTCCATAGAAGCTCCATGGTTAAATTGGGCTAGATAGTAGTTTATATATCATGTTCCACTTTTGGAATGCGACGATCCTAGGACACGGATACTTAAAGTTACCGGATACCAATAGAACCCACTAATAATCCAATTATTAATCATTCATTCTTATCTCATTCTTTAATGTTTAAATTCCATTTATTTCATATTAAATTTATAGAAATTTTGAAGAGTCTCATTTGTAATTTTAATGTTATTCCAGACCCAAAATCAGGTCTTTCAAAAATTACACAGCCTGCACAAAAAATATTTTACACTCCTAATAATTTTCCATCTTTATACCCTCAACTTCATAATTAAGTAAACATTCATCGCACTTCTAAGTACATATAAATTTTTCTTTTTCTTATGTCATGTTATATTATAACCTTATTATTTTAGTACCATTATCTTTGTCATTAATTTAATTATTATTAATCTTTAGTATTTCCCATAGTACGATTTATATCCTTCACATCGGCTGTCATTAACAAATATTCATATAATATTTTTACATCATTAATCTATCTATATACAATTTCATAGAGCTCTAGATATTTTATACATATGACTTTTTAATAATTAACCACTACCTTGAAGTGCTTGATCATCCAAGTCAAAGAATAAATGACTTGGATATAGTCATCTCAATTTTACACTTGTAAAATGATAAACAACTATAGAATAAGTATAATTATACTCAGTGAGTGTGTATACATCATTAAACATGAGATATATGTATATTATAATAAAGGATGTCAATGGAGGTTAAGTATCAATGAATACAATGAATGTATATAAGTATTTCAAATTTACATGTCAAAGACAAATTAGTTACACACCAAATGCCATTTGAAATTTGGAATAGGAACATTAATATCAATGATAAACAATGGTAGATTAAGGAATGGACATCAATGGTAAGCAAAAAGAATTAAGGTTAACATAGGAATTACATTTTTATTCATATGTAGAAGAGAGAAATATTAGGTCATGAACACATATCATTAGCATGTAAATTACATAAGGTAGGTCAGACCTCACGACTAGGATAAGTCCCTTCCTAGCTAGGGTAAACAATGTATAGAAGTCATTGTGCACAATGTCGACAGTATTTACCCACTACCCCATCGGTGAAGAAGCTCTGTCAAATCCACATATAAATAGGCCAATGAAAATCAATAACAGTATCAAGCATTCTTGGAACCATTACGGTATGATGGCATTCGATTGGTACACATGGACTTACTTGTCAATCAGTGTCAATGAATTTCATTAATCATGTATCAGTTTCTTTATTTGATACAAAGGTAGCTAATTAGCAATAACATTATGATATATAGTTAAACACTTGGTGTGCATACTTTTGAAAATATTTTGGTACGTGGTCAATCAAGCACAATAGGCATTTCAATATCATTAACAATCAATGAATATGGATGATTTCAATCTCTGAGGGAAATTAAAGAATGATCAACAATAGTAAAATGGAATTTAATCAAGAAGGAAATATATTCATTTGTTCAACAAATCAAGACATGGATATGCATAATTATGTATATATTACACACCTTACTATATAGTTTTATAACTTGCTTTACTTCTTTACTTAGTGTAATACCCTATGAAATGCTACCATAATTGAATAATAGCATACTAATTATTGGCATGGGAATATCAAAATAACTAAGAATAATTTTTAAAACACTGTTAGAATGCATTTGTGTATCTATCAAAATAACTAAGAATAATTTTTAAAACACTGTTAGAATGCATTTGTGATACTGTCCTGGAAAATGTCGATGTTAATTACACTGCCCGGAGAAATAACAGTCCTGTTAACAGATGAATTTCTGATTCAGGCCAGGGAGTAAAGAATCATATAATTATATGTGAAATTATGGTGAAAAAAAGAGTTGAAAAATGTTTAGGAACACTGAAAATTTGAATAATGGCAAAATCGTAAATAAGTTGAACTTTAGGGATATAGTGGGAAACCAACTGTTTGAGTTTCAGAATGACTCTAAAACTATTTTTATAAGAAATTATAGATAAAAAGAAGCTATTTTAGTTCCCACTTTTAAATATAATTCTCAACAGAATTAACATAATAAATTACAGAAAAACATGGGATCAAAGTCCAATTAATGGATAGTTTAAGGACTTATATGTAAATTATCATTTAACCCACCTATATAAGCAACACTTAGAAGATTTTTGACCATATTTTTCTTCTCCTTTCTTGGTGACTGAACCATTTCCTTTGTCTTCTCCACCATTTTTCAAGCTTAACTTAAAGAAAACTTAAATCCAACCATTGTTCTTCCTTTTCCAACAAAGATATCACTTGGAAAATTAAAGAAATTCAAGAACATAGTAAAGGAAAATTTTGGGTCGATCATCACCAATAGGTAATGAGTTGATTTCTTTAGTTTATTGGTTGATTTAGATATATTAGATGTTAAATAGAATGAGTTTAGTGTTAATTTGCATCAATTGATGTAATTGTTAGATTTTCCCCAAATTGAAACCCTAATTCAAAGTTATATGATTTGAAACTTTGAATTAGTGTTAGTAATGTTAATTAAGCTTAGATTATGTTAATTGGAGGCTAATGAAAGCTTATTTGGTGATTGGTTTTGTATAGAAAACAAAGAATTGGATGAATGTGCATTTTGCCTCCTTTGAAGAAATTGGTGGCAAATCAATTTTGCTAGGTGATTTGAAGTGAGAGGTGAGTTTAATATGCATCATTTAACATGTCCTAAGCATTGAAATATTGATTGGAAATCTCCTCAAAAAACAGAATGTTGGTCGAACCATAAGCTATTCATCTTTTAATTTTTGTCCTATTTTTCTTCATGTTTCACTTGCCATTTTGATCCGTTTGATGATGTTATTTGTTGGAAATTTGATACCTATTGTTACCTTGATTGTGAGTTATTCGTTGATTATATGGGCAATGTCAATGTTGCACTATAACCTAGCCAAATTGTCCATTTAATAATGCACAACATGTGTTTGACAAAATGACTAGTTCATTTTGCCATAGGCCTACCATTGTTTTATCCATAGGCCTACTATTTTAATGCCATCATCTCTAGTGATATTGGCATGCCAATTAAGCTAACTTCTTAACTTTGATTGTCCAACTTTTGATTCATTCCAAGGTTATTTGCTATTCATAATACCATTGTTTAATACTTCTTCCATTGCTTTATTACAGTCTCATTCGATTTAAATCATGAGCTATTGATACTTGATGAGAACATTGATGATTATTGATATCGATTGACTTGTTCCATGCTTTTATTAATTCCAATGAGATTTGATAGAGCTGCCTCTCCGACGAGGTAGTAGGTACATACTGTCAGCAATGTGCACATTGTATAATGATACCCTAGCTGGGAAGGGTTAACGGTCATAGCCATAAGACCTTATCAATCTTATATATATTGATACATGATTGTTATATACGATATGAGTTTCATGGCCCTTTATCTGTCTTATCCATGTGATATAGCTTCATTGACCTAATTATTGATTCTGTAGTCATTCACTGTATTCTGATTCCTTATTCATATATTGTTGAGCATATTAATATTTATTGATTATCTGCCTATTGTTTATTGATAATCCAACCATTTCTTATGGTCAATGCATATTAGATTTTTCATGACCCATTTTCAGATCGCGACAGTCCTAAGGCACGGGTAGACTTAAGGTCACCGGAAACCCGTAGTACCCATTAAACAATCCATTTATCAATCATTCAATTAATATTAATTCATTAATCAATACTTAAATCCCATTTATTACTTATAAATTTTATAGAAAATTTGCCAGAGTTTCCTTTGTAATTTTAATGCTATTCCAGATCCAAAATTGGGTCTCTCAAAAATTATACAGCCTGCACTAAAAATTATTTTACACTTTCAATAATTTGCCATCCTTATATCCTCAACTTCACAGATCAATAATCACACATGGTATTTCTAAATTTCTTTTAAAACATGAAAATTTCATTTTATCATTTACCTTTGTTATTGTCTTTGCTACTTTATTATCATTGACATTTTCAATCATTATACATTACAATTTTTAATGTCACTGTAACATTAAATATTTCACTGTTCATAAATTATTATAGTATCCAGTCATCTAATTACACTCAGTATCATGAAGCTCTATGAGTGAACATGTATAACCTTTAGTGAATAATATTCTACCTTGATGTACTTGACATTCCAAGTCGGAAAAAGGAATTGACTTGGAATGAGCCTTCACTATCTCATTCCTGTAAAAATTATAAACCACAATAGGGTGAGTATAAAAATACTCAGTGAGCATGCATACATCATTACACATGTGATATGGGTATATGATAACTTAGTATACCAATGAAAGTTTAATAACAATGAATACAATGACTGAATATTAGTATATTCATTTTTCATGTCAAGGTTAATTATTTGCATACCAAATATCTTTGGAAGTTGGGAACAGATAACAATTGAATTGATGATAGAATGGCCATCAGTGGTAAGCAATAAGGTATAAGTTTGGAATCAATGAACATGTAAGTAATACTCGTATCATGTAGATAAGACAGATAAAAGGCCTTGAAACATGTAGACTATGTGTAATCACACAATCGATCTCATATCAAGTAAACATAAGACTAATCAGGTCTTACGGCCAGGACAGTTAACCCTTCCCAGCTAGGGTATCACATATAGTCAATGTACACATTGCCGACGGTATGTACCCACTACCCCGTCGATGAGGCAGCTCTGTCAAATCCACATGTAAATAGGCCAATGGAAATCAATAACAATATTAAGTATTCATTAGGAACATTACGGTACAATGGCTTACTTGTCAATACATTTCATTAGTCATGCATCGATTTTTTTTCTTAATGCAAAGGTAGTAATTAACAATAAATATCATGGTTAAACACTTGGTGTGCATACTTTTAGGAGCAATTCGGGTACATAATCAATAAAGAACAATAGGCATTTCAATATCAATAACAATCAATGGATATGGATGATTTCAAGATTTAAGAATGATAAACAATAGCAATGAGGCATTTAACCAATAAGGAAACATATTCATTGGGTCAACAAATCAAAACATGGTATGCATAATGACGTATACATTACTCACCTTAGCTTATAACTTGTACATTTCCCTTTTCTTTTATCCCTGATTCTTTGCCTTATCTCTTATGGTACCCATCACATCTCTTATTCATTCTTGAATATACATATCCAATTAGTTTCTATTTAGATATTATTTAACATAAACTTACATTACTTATACTTATATTAAAGAAAATTCCTCAAATTTCCAAGTTACTAAGATTTTGCCTATAAAGAATCTTACTGGCAGCCTGTGTTTTATTACTCATATCTCTCTCTACACTTACCAATTGCTTCAATTATTATTCCTAATTAAACTTAACATACAAGGTTCTAACATAGCCAAAATTCACATTAAAATCATTACTACACAATTTATGGTGTTAATTTAAACTTAGGCCTATAACCAACCCTGCTACCCTGCATTCTGCCTGCAATCCTATTCTGGCAGATTCTATTATTTTTCTAATAACTCAATCAATACTTAACCAATTACTATAATTACTTTTCATATTAAAAATAGACACATAAAATTATAACATATCCAAATTTCAGAATTTTTGAATCGTTGAATGAATTTCCAAATTTAAACTACTGCCCTAAAATCTCTATCCAGACATGCCCTATTTCCATGCCTATAATTAATTCCATACTCATCCAATTTGAAAACTATTTTATAATAATTTATATAAAATATAAATAAACATCTTTAATGTTTAACACTTTCTCTAATTTAAAATTTAAGGTCCTTATATTAATATAATTCCGTAATCTATATTCTGTTAAACAGTCATTTTGGGTAGTCTACACTTATGACATAATATCTCATAAACCACAATTTAAATTGTAAAACACTTTTACAGTATTATATATAAGACATAAATAAGCACTTTTAATATTGAACACATCTTCTAATTCTGTCTTTATCATTATGTACAATAAAAACACAGTAGCATTTTTCCATAACCTTAATTCCAAGCCAGTCACAGTTTTTACTCAAGAACTCTTTCCTCAACTCTAATTTCATAAATTAATTTTACAAAAGTATAATTAACATATTTATCTACAATTTTTATGTTTTAACTATCTCCAAATTCAATCATTAGAATTTCGGAATATTAGCCTCAAATTACTACCTTAAAACAGAATTCAGAAACTATATAAACCCTAACTCATTCTTTATATTTTTAGCTTAACTATCTCAATTATTTGCCAAATCAAACCTTAGAACTCTTAAATAAAATCAAATAACTAAGTTTAGGAGGTTTTACCTTAAACTTGAATCATGAAATTCCTTCTCCTTTTTGTTCCACCAAAACAATTTACATAATATCCATCAATTTCTTCTTCTTCCTCTTCTTTCTCTCATCTCTTCCTATCAAATTTTGGTTGATTTATTGGAAAGGTTGGAAGACATTTTTCTTTAGCTTTTTCTCCCCTCATATGGTTCGGCCACTCTCCTAAAAATAGCAGCCAACACTTATCTTTTGTACACTAAAACCAACTCCAAAAAAAGAAATGAAGACAAAACAATAGAAATTTCTAGATTTGGTGATTTGTCACTATTCCAATTAATTAATAAGTTCATTAATCATTTTCTATCAATAATTTTCATTTTTCCTCTTCCTTGGCCGGACACCTTGGCTTGTTTCTAGAAAAGGTGGGTTCCACAACTTTGTTTAATTGCACTTTTGGCCCAAAATTTTTCTTATTTGTATTTTTGACCCCAAAATTTTATGTAATTTATTGTCTATTTTGTTTAGATTCAACCTCAAGTGTGGGGAGTGAAATACCTTACTTTAAGTTGTTCTATCATTTAAAAATATTTTTGGGTTATTTCTGGATCCCAGACAATTGATTTCTGAAATTCCCCTCAAAGTTACCTTTATTTATAATTTTGCCATTACTCTCATTTTCAATGTTCCAAAATATTTTTAAACTCTTTCTTTTCACCATAATTTCACATAGAATTAACTTATTAAATCCCCCAAGGTTTGGGTCAGAAATTCTAAAATTAGCCAGACTGTTATTTTCCCAACAATGTTTTTGACACCGACGATTTTCGGAAAAATTTTGCATTTACTTTCTAACTATGTCTCTAAAATTATTTCTCATCATTTTAATACTTTTAAACCATAAACTGAGAATCAATTCATGCATTTAAGATGGTATTTCCTAGGGTATTACAAGATTCACTGAGTATTTTATAATCACCCTTTCATTATTTTCCCTTTGCAGGTGCAGAGTAGAAGGTAGATTCCTGACTGTTGTTTCCCAAGGAATTCTGCAGTGTCTATACAGCAGTGTAATTGTTTTTAACACTGTATTTTGTATGTATAATTTAATTTCTCCATGGTTTGTATAAATGGCATAATTAGACTATGAGTATGTATGTATGGCATAATATGAATTTTGAATAATGTTTGGTATGAGGTGATGGTAATAACAATAAATTGCAAAATAAATTACAGACAGAATGTCAGAATGGAACTTAATTAAGAAATTGATTAATTAATTGATAGTATTTGAGTATCGTATGTGATATTGGGTTCTATGGGTGTCGGTCACCTCTGGCATCTCCAGCATCCTAGGACAGTCATATTTCAAAATCGGCCCGTGATAGAGGTGGAATCAGAGAATAGGTTATAGATGAATAGTAACTATATACAAAGTGATAGATTTAAGTAAACCATAGAGCATAGGAATTCATGTTCCGTCTTTTGTTATATTTATCAAGTGTGTATGAGTATTCTACATTTTTGTAATGTACTGAGTTCGTTGTTTTATTTTTTGAGAGTTGACAGAGATGTCTGATAACAGAGACAGGGATACAAGAGAGGCAGAGGTAGCCTCTAATTAGTCTCTTGTCAGAGAGTTTTCAAAGGAACAGTCTAGATCCCAACGGATGACAGAGGGGATATGGAGGAGTGATGACCCCTGGAGGATGGAGATGATGTAGGGGATGATAGATTTATGTCGAGAATTAGCAAAATTGAGGCGGGAATGACAAAATATGTCGTCACCACCAGCGCTAGCAGTAGTGCAACCTCCTGTTGTGCCAGCTGTTGTACCTGTTGCTCCAGTACAGCCAGTAGTAGTTTTATCACGACCCATTTCCAGATCGCTACGGTCCTAGGGTGCGGGAGATGCCGAGACGACCGGCACCCGTAGAACCCATCAATCCTATAACAATATTGCAATGGAAATACTACTATAACCAATATTGCAGCGGAAACCCATCATCAATCACATAACTGTATATATATGTTCAATCACTCATATAACACTATTCATTCTATCACTTATTCATTCATTCTGAAATTTTCTGAAACTTCTATATCATATCATTAAAAATCTCCAATATTCCCATACATACAATGTTCATACTCTACCTATACCATACAAAACCCATGGAGTAGCTAATATATGAACATAAAAAATAATATAGTGTTCATAATATTACACTGACATAAGATCTACAGAATCCACAGAGAGCCAAAAGAGCTGGGATATCTGCCTCCTACTCTGCACCTGAGAGGGCAAATAGTGAGAAGGTGAGTATATATGATACTCAGTGAATCTAATATGCATCGACCAATAACAGATAATGGGATATCAATAAGCAGTAGGCAGATGAAAATAAATGGATCAATATGCTCAGAAACTCTGAAATTACAAAATCAAATACAAAATATGATTGTAAGCAAACAATCATAACAATGAAGCACATATCATATGGACAAGATGGAAATGATAGATATAGAGCCATGAAACGCATAGAAATGTGCTAAGCACAAATCACTATATATATATATAACATAAGACTGTACGGGTCTTATGACTAGGACATCCCTTCCTAGTACAGGGTCTCAATCAATATAATGTGCATAAGGCCGACAACATGAACTCACTACTCTATCGGAACGACAACTCTGTCAAATCACCTCGGAGTCAATAGAAGCAATAATGACATCAATAGATACCATTTCAAACTAATGGCATCGACAATATCAATAACTCATCAGAAATCAATTAGATGAGCATAAAGTCAATAAGACATAAATAATTATCAATTAAATGATGACCAAAGGTCTAACGATAAAAAATAGAAACAAACATAATTTGGTCATTTGCGGCCAAAAAGTTAACGCAATTGGTATGTCATTGTCGATAGCGATGGTGGCATTCAAATGGTTGGCCTATAGATTTTTCGGCATGGTTTCGGCGAAACATTGACATTGCCCCAATTATCAATAAATATATACATGGAAAGAAATTTATAGGCAACAACCACAACTCAATAATCTTCATCAAACACATCAATTTAGCATGGAAAACAAATCCAAAATCAAAGCACAAAATTAGGCAAAATGTCACAAATAGGGTTCGGCCAAAGAGGGCTTTTCACATATGGATTTCGATTGACATTTTAACAATTTAGGCATAAAAAAGGATGCGTAAGAGACTCATCTATCACTCTAAATCACCTAGCAAACTCGATTTGCTACCGAATTCCTCAAATCCTTAGTTTAAGCTAAAATCGGTGATTTTCTCTGAATGAATTTTCTACAACAAAACGAACATCAATTAAATATCGATTAATACCCAATTAACTTATCTAAAGTGAATTTACACATCCTAATCCATATACACAAAATCCAATTACACAACTTCACTTTAGGGTTAGAAAATTGAGAAAAATTATTTAATGCATCAATTGATGCAATTAAACCATTTACCCATTCCTTTTATCATCTTTTTAACCTAATTAAACTAAAAAATCAAACAAACAAATAATTTACACATTTTATCTCTTTTTGGCCGAAATCCTTTTTGGCTTTGTTCTTCATTTTCTATGGCTAATTTTGGTAGATAAGAGTTTATATGGTTTTAGTTTTTGATTTCCAACACTTTTCTTTCACAAAACTATGGAAGAAATCAAATGAAATTGAAAGAAAATGGCTCATGGATGGGAGAACCAAAAATGCAGATTTTTTTTTTCTAATTATTGCTTATATAATAAGACAAAATTGGCAAATTACCCTTTTGGTCCTCCAATTTTCTAAAATTTATTTTTGGTCCTTTTTCGCTTGGTAAATTACTCCGACAATTCTGCCAGGAATTGAAATTCAAAGTGAATGTTCAAACATCATATTTTTATTAATACTAATTAATAAAAATAGTTTCAAAGCCGTTCAGAAACTCAGACTGTCGAAATTAACTATTTACAGAAAGTACCTGACGCAGCGGAATATCAATGAAAAAATGAAATAATATTATAATCCGTTGATTCGAACACGAATACCGAAAAAAATAATCTTCTATAACTTGTTGATTTTAGAAATACCAGGAAATAGGCATAAACTTCGTATTTTCTATGGAAAATCGAAACTGGAAGAAAGTAGGATTTTTATTATTCAGCAAAACTGTCTCTTACAAAACAGAACACGCATATATATATATATATGCCAAAAGGAAAATAAAACCCTAATGGGCTTAACAGGCTTTGGCCCAAAATAACAAAATAAAACAGTTTACAAAAAAGGAAACGAATGTGCATAAAACTTTATTGGCTCCGTTCGGGTTTTAAACGGATGATTTTGGAGTCAAAACTGGGTCATTCTAGGTTTCCCAAGCATTGTTCTAGATCTCTGAACGAGCTTCGAAATAAGTACCCATGGGCACCATGGCTCATCCTGTGCTGAAAGTTATGGCCTTTCGAAGGCGACATACGCAAAAGGCCCTATCTTATTTTTTCAAACACTGTAAAGCCCGCTCCTCTATCTGCTGGCCCGCATTAGTACCCTTTATTTGCTATTTTGCCATAGCTTACTTTATCAGTGTTCTTAAATATTTTCTCATATTTTTTTTACTGTATTCACACTTGAATATACATAATCATATATTCTCTTGCCAAAATCAGAAATTCATCCGTTGACCGTATTGCTATTTTTTGACAGCAATATTGGTACCGACGATTTTCGAAAAATTTTCTCGTTTTCGCTTTAACTGAGTTTTTAAAATTATCCTTAGCCATTTCGAAAATTTTGATCCACATACTGAGAACTTTATTCTCGAAAACTTGTTATGCAAATTTTTAGGGTATTACATTCTACCCTCCTTCAAAAAAAATTCGTCCTCGAATTTAAAATAAGCCTGAATATCAAGATTGGAATAAGACCGAACACTTGAGTTTCATGTTTCACTCATTCTCCCATGTACACTTTTCCATATACTGATTCCTTCATAACACTTTTGCTATTGAAATTTCTTTATTCTGAAATTGTCAGACTTGACAATTTACACTTTCTATTGGCTCTAATCTTATGACATTTCTTCACTAACACCAATATTAAATGAACATCCCCTTCAGTTCTGTAAGTCAATCAATGGTAAATATTGATCTCACTTACCTTTGAACTTCCATAACACATATCCTCCTCTCTTAAAATCTATTCTTTGAGTCCGTCAATATCGGACACCCATAACCGATTACTACATTTTATAATACTATCCTCATCTCAGAACTCTAATACTTTATCATTTTTGAACATCTTTCTTTAACTTCATAAATTATGGATCCTGATCTTAGGTCACTTTAATATTATCAATTTATAATGGCTTAGCCCGACATTGGACTATTATAGCCTGGTTTCAATCCTAGGATCCAAATCCAACTCCATACCTATATCAATTAGCTAAACTGGCATTTAGTCAGCTTGACATACAATTGATGCTCTCATAGTATCTATAACACAGTCCTCAAGTACTCTACATACTTTTCTTCACTCCTAGAATAGAAAAGAATGTCATTTACAGCTATTATGACAAACTTATCCAACAATTTTTGTAATTTTATCTTTAACTCTTTCAATTTAATAGGTGCCTAGATACACCTAAATTTCAAACTCTATCTCTTTATTAGGGTAATCTTGACATCTCCATAAGAAAAGACATCAAAGAACTCTCGGACCACAGGTATCCGAACAATCCCAATTAAGTCTTCCACACATTCATTACTTGCACTAGATATGCTATACCATCTAACTTTATCAATTGTCTAGCCTGAATATCATGAATGAAACAAATTCCAGATTCAGGTTATCACTAACTTCTCATAACAATCAATAACTGCTCACAGTGCAGTTAATCAATTCATACCAAGTACTTTATTAAGTCACAACTCAGGCAACTCTATCACATTAGCACATAAAAAGGTCATTATCAATTTCAATAACACATCTCGGATGACAATAATAATTCATTCTTATACTTTCTCTCATAGGTATAGTTATCTCTAAGGGCACATTCAATAATTATCTTTCTCTATTTAACTATGATGCAAACAAAAGAATGTATGACACTAGAGTCACATAATGCATCTGTTATGACATTCTGTATTTAAAATCATACCTATATTTGCATCATCAGATCTCTGCGTCTCTTGGGCATTAACAACAAAAACTCTTCCCTGGCCTCTACCTGCTGGAGCCTGACCACTACTAGATGCTTGACCTCTACCCCCTACTAGGAGCCTCTCTAGCCACATTCTGAATCATTTGTACTATAGGCTGAGACTCTGCAGCAGATGGCTGTTGATCATCCCATAAGGGACATCTGTTAATGAAATGACCATGTTGCCCACATTTCAGGTAAGCACCTGACTGTCTACGGCACTCCCCTCTATGCCTTCTACCACAAAAATCAAAATGGGTACACTAGGCATCTGAGTAATAGGTCTGAAAGAACCCTGTGAATATGCAGGTGCATACTGCACTGATGGTCCTCTACTCTGAACCCTTCTCCTCTGACTACTAAATGGAGGCCCCTGATCAAATTGAGGCACTGGCTTAATCAATCTAGGCTGGGAGCTGCTCTCCCCTCGCCTACTCTGAGATCCTGGTCCCTCCTTTCTCTTCCGATCCTTCTTTTCTCTCTCTGACATGTATTTCTCTTCCATCTGAGTAGCTTTGTCGATAACTGTGGTCAGAGATGTGAATTCTGTAGCCAATAGAGCATTATGAAGTGAATCATGCAATCCTCTCCTGAACTTGCTGATCAGATCAGCCTCAGTAAGAACAATGTGAGTAGCATATCTACTTAGTCTAATGAACTCCTCTGCATACTCCTCTACATTCCTGTTCCCCTGCTCTAACTGTTCAAACTGAATCAAGTTCTAGGTCTTCACTCCCTCTGTAATAAACTCATCAATCAACCCTTGATAAAACTCAGCCCATGAGGGTGGATGCCCACCATATAGTATAGGCTCCATCCTTCTCGAAAACCAAGCCCATGCTTTCCCTTTTAATAGCAACCCAACCAACTCTACAGCTCTAAGATCAGAGCAAGTTAGTCTCCTAACTACCTTCTCAACCTCCTTTAGAAAATCTACTGGATCATTGCCTCTATCGCCCCTGAACTCGGGTAGGTTTAGCTTCAGAAAGCTAAACATAGTCACTTTACCCTTATCTATACCTCTACGGCCTCCCTATACAACAGGCTCCTCAGGAACCACAGCTGGTTGTACAGGTGCTGGAGCAACTAGTACTGCAGCAGGTGAAATAGGGGGTGGCACTGCTGCTGGTACTGGAGGTGGCAGTACATTTTGCCGTTCCCGCCTCAACTCTTCTAGCTCCCTACATAGATCCATCATCCCCCTCATCATCTCATATCTCCAGGGATCATCAGTCCTCTCAGTATCCCTTGTAGACTGACGGGATCTAGACGGTCCCTCAGAAACAAAAATCTTCCTAACCAGAGACTCATTAGAGGCTACCTCTGCCTCTCTGGTACCTCCATCTCCATCATCAGACATCTTTGTAAACTGTTAGAAAAATAGAACATGTACTCAGTATATTACAGAAGTGCAGAATACTTATACATACTTGATGAATATAACAAATGACGATATAGGAATTCCTATGCTCCATGGTTCCTTTAACTGTACCCATACTGTACTTAGTTACTATTCCTCTATAACCTATGCTCTATCATTTGTAAACACATAGCTCAGATATCTGTAAACCTAGTGCTCTAATACAACCTTTGTCATGACCCGTTTTCAGATCGCGATGATCTTAGGGTGCGGGAGATGCCGAGGTGACCAGCACCCGTAGAACCCATCAATCACATCAATCCTATAACAATATTGCAACGGAAATACAACTATAACCAATATTGCAGCAGAAACCCATCATCAATCACATAACAGTATATATATATTCAATCACTCACATAACACTATTCATTCTGTCACTCATTCATTCATTCTGAAATTTTCTAAAACTTCTATATCATATCATTAATAATCTCTAATATTCCCATACATACAATGTTTATACTCTAACTATACAATACACAACCCATAGAGCAGCTAGGATATGAACATAAAAAATAATAAAGTGTTCATAATATTACACTAACACAAGATCTGTAGAATCCATATAGAGCCAAAAGAGCTGGGATATCTACCTCCTACTCTATACCTGAGAGGGCAAATAGTGGGAGGGTGAGTATATATAATACTCAGTGAATCTAATATGCATCGACCAATAACAGATAATGGAATATCAATAAGCAGTAGGCAGATGGAAATAAATGGATCAATCTCCTCAAAAACTCTGAAATTACAGAATCAAATACAGAATATGACTGTAAGTAAACAATCATAACAATGAAGCACATATCACATGGACAAGATGGAAATGACAGATATAGAGCTATGAAACGCATAGAAATGTGCTAAGCACAAATCACTATATATATATAACATAAGACTGTATAGGTCTTATGATTAGGACATCCCTTCCTAGTACAGGGTCCCAATCAATATAATGTGCACAAGGCCGACAACATGAACTCACTACCTTGTCGGAACGGCAGCTCTGTCAAATCACCTTGGAGTCAATAGAAGCAATAATGACATCAATACATACCATTTCAAACTAATGGCATCGACAATATCAATAACTCATCAGAAATCAATTAGATGAGCATAAAGTCAATAAGACATAAATAATTATCAATTAAATGATGACCAAAGGTCTAACGACCAAAAATAGGAATAAACATAATTTGGTAATTTGCGGCCAAAAAGTTGACGCAATTGGCATGCCATTATCGCTAGCAATATTGATATTGTCCCAATTATTAATAAATATACAAAAGGAAAGCAATTTATAGGCAATAACCACAACTCAATAATCTTCATCAAACACATCAATTTGGCATGGAAAACAAATCCAAATCTAAAGCACAAAATTAGGCAAAATATCACAAATAGGGTTCGACCAAAGAGGGCTTTTCACATATGGATTCTGATTGACATTTTAACAATTTAGGCATAACAAAGGATGCATAAGAGACTCACATATCACTCCAAATCACCTAGCAAACTCGATTTGCTACCAAATTCCTCAAATCCTCGGTTTAGGCCAAAATCGACGATTTTCTCTGAATGAATTTTTTACAACGAAACAAACATCAATTAAACATCGATTAATATCCAATTAAATTATTCTAAAGCCAATTTACACATTCTAATCCATATACACAAAATCCAATTACACAACTTCACTTTAGGGTTAGAAAATTGAGAAAAATTATTTAATGCATCTATTAATGCAATTAAATCATTTACCCATTCCTTTTATCATCTATTTAACCTAATTAAACTAAAAAATCAAACAAACAAACAATTTATACATTTTACCTCTTTTTGGCCGAAATCCCTTTTGCTTTGTTCTTCAATTTTTCTTCATTTTCTATGGCTAATTTTGGTAGATAAGAGTTTGTATGGTTTTAGTTTTTTATTTTTAACACTTTTCTTTCACAAAACTATAGAAGAAATCAAATGCAATTGAATGAAAATGGCTCGCGGATGGGAGAACCAAAAATGCAGAATTTTTGTTCTAATTTTTGCTTATATAATAAGACAAAATTGGCAAATTACCCTTTTGGTCCTCCAATTTTCTAAAATTTGCTTTTGGTCCTTTTTCGCTTGGTAAATTATTCCGACAATTCCGTCAGGAATTGAATTTCAAAGTGAATGTTCAAACATCATATTTTTATTAATACTAATTAATAAAAATAGTTTCAAAGTCGTTCTGAAACTCAAACTGTCGAAATTCACTATTTATCGAAAGTACCCTTTATTTACGATTTTGCCAACGCTTACTTTATCAGTGTTCTTAAATATTTTCTCATATTTCTTTTTACTGTATTCACACATGAATATACATAATCATATATCCTCTTGCCAAAATGAAAAATTCATCCGTTGACAGTACTGCTATTTTTTGACAGCGATATTGGTACTGACGATTTCAGAAAAATTTTCTCGTTTTCGCTCTAACTGTGTTTTTAAAATTATCCTTAGCCATTTTGAAAATTTTGATCCACATGCTGAGAACTTTATTCATGAAAACTTGTTATGCAAATTTTTAGGGTATTACAAGTTCTTGGCGAGCCTGCAGAGTTATTGATGAGGGCGGAGTGACTATGTTTAATTTTCTGAAGCTTAATCTACCTGAGTTTCGAGGTGACAGAGGCGATGAGCCGATTGATTTCTTGGAGCAGATAAAGAAGTTAGTTAGGAGGCTACTTTGTTCCAATGTCAGGACAGTCAAGCTGGTTGGATTATTACTGAAGGGGAAATACTAGACATGGTTTTCTTGATGTATGGAGCCCAAATTATATGGTGATCATCCTCCTACTTGGGCAGAGTTCAAACAGGGGCTGATTGATGAGTTCTTGACAGAAGGGGTGAAAACTAGGAATTTGATTCAGTTTGAGTAGCTTGAGCAGGGAAACAAGACAGTAGAGGAGTATGCTGAGGAGTTTATTAGATTGAGCAGATATGCTATACAGATTGCTCCTACTGAAGCAGATTTGATCAGCAGATTCAAGAGGGGATTGCATGCCTCATTTCATAATGCCCTGCTTGCTACAAAGTTCACATCTTTGACTACCATCATTGACAAGGCCAATCAAATGGAGGAAAAGTATAAGTCAGAGAGAGCCAAGAGAGATCAGAAAAGAAAGGGAGAACCTGGTTCACAGGATAGGAGAAGGGAGAGCAGCTCCCAAACTAGACAGACTGAGCCAGTGCCTAGATTTGATCAAAGACCTCTGTCTGGCAGTCAGAGGAGGAGGACACAAAGTAGAAGACCTTCAATGCAGTCAACACCTACTTATTCACAGGGTTCTTATAGACCTGCTACTCAGATGCCCAGTGAACCGATTTGCAGTTTCTGTGGTACAAGGCACGAAGGGGAGTGTGTAATGCCCTAGGAAATCATATCTTGTATGCATTATTTTGTTCTCAGTTTGTGGTTTGAAAGTATTGAAATGATGGAAAATAATTTTAGAGACACAGTTAGAAAGCAAATGAAATGCTTTTTTCGAAAATTATCGGTGTCAAAAACACTGCCGAGAAAATAGCAGTCCGGGCAACAGTTGAATTTTTGAGTTTGACTAGGGAGAAAGGATCACATAAATGCATGTATAATTATGGTAAAAAGAAAGAGGTGAAAAATGTTTAGGAACACTGAAAAAGTAAGTGATAGCAAAACTGTAAATAAACGGAACTTTAAGGGGTATAGTAGAAATTGGTCTGTCTGAATTTCAGAATGGCTTTGAAACTATTTTTATAAATAAGTATAAATAAAAATAAGCCTTTTGAATCCCCACTTTGAAATCTAACTCTCACCAGAATTGTCAGAATAAATTACAGAAGAAGTTGGGATCAAAGTATGAATACTTGATAGTTTAAGGACTAAAATGGAATTTGCCATTTTGACTTAATATTTAATAATGCCTCAGGATAATTTTTTTCCATCTTCATCTTCTTCCTTAGAGTGGCCGAAACCTTCTTCCATCTCTTCCTCCATTTCTTCTTCATTTTCCAACAAAAAATTCTTAAGAAAACTTGATATTAAGCTTGGTTCTTCCATTTCCAAGTCATTTCTTCCTTGAAATCACAAAGAAAATCAAGGAAACTTTGAAGAGAAATTTCGATGGAATCTACTTGAGGTAATCAATTAGTTTGTTTAGTTTTATGGTTGTTTTAGATGATTTAGATGATGAATTAGATGGGTATGGTGTTAGATTACATCAATTGATGCATTTGAACCATTTTCCCTCATTTCCAAATCCTAATGGAAATTTTATGTTTTCGCTTGATGATTTAGTGTTAGTTTATGTTGTTTAAGCTTAGAATATGTTAATTGGAGACTAATGGATGGATTATTTGTGGTTGATTTGTTATAGAAAATCAAGATAGCCATACTTATGCATTTTGCTTCCGTTGAAGCTATTGGTGGGAAATCAATTTTCCTAAGCAATTTGGAGTGTTAGGTGAGTTTAATATGCATCATTTATCATGTTCCAAACATTAAAATTTGATTTGGAAACCATATGTGAAACCATGTTTTTGGCTAAACCAATGATCACTATTCATGCCTTTGATTTTGTTTGACTTTTCCTTTGTATTCCTTAGCCAATTTGATCCTTAAAATGATGTTTATTGTTGTATATCTATTGCCTATTGTGTTGCATTGGTTATGAGTTAATTGTTGAATAATGGGACAATGTTGGATTTGCACCATAACCATGCCAATTTGTCCATTTCATAATGCCCACCATATGTTTGATGAAATGCCTTGTTATATTGCCATTGGCCTATCATTCCGTCATCCATAGGCCTACCAATTTGAATGCCATTGTCGCTAGTGACATTGACATACCAATTTTGCCTATCATTTGCTAATGTATAACCAATCTTTGTTCCATACCTTTGTTGTTTACCAAACCAATTATCATTGCTTATCTGTTGCTTATTGTTATTCCCTTGATCAACTTGCTACTTGAAATGATTGATATTGAGATAATTGCTATTGGTAATACCATTGTTGAATAATGGTATCTAATGATATGTTTCACACTTATATTGACCCTAATGTGGTTTGACAGAGTTGCCGCTCCGACAGGGTAGTGGGTACATACTGTCGGCAATGTGCATATTGTTTATTGATGCCTTAGCTGGAAAGGGTTATTGGTCCTAGCCATATGACCTGATCAGTCTTATGTTCATTGATATGTGATTAACTGTGCGATTACACATGGTCTACATGTGTTTTGGCTCTATATCTATCTTTCCATAAGATACCATTCCTTTGACATGACTATTGATCATTCTGTCATTACCTACTATTGATTCTGTAGTATGATTATATTGTCATATTGTCACCATTGTTTCCTCTATTACTATTTATTATTGATCAGAACTATTTCATTGGCGATGCATATTAGATTTACTGAGTATCTTATATACTCACTCTTTTCATTGTCTACCATTTCAGGTGCAGAGTATATAGCAGAATCCTAAATTTTAGACTCTTTGTAGATTCCTGCAGTCTTTTGTTATCAATGTAATTATTTTAAATATAGTATTTTGATGTTCATAATCTAGCTGCTCCATGAGGTATGTATAGGTTAGTTAGGATATGAACATGTTTGTATGGTATTATATGATATATGAGTATTGATATGATATGTGATGATGGATGTTACAGCCAACAGCATAAAAATTACATACAGTTTATAGAATTGTAGAATGAATAGTAACTAAGTAAATTGATTAATTATTGATGGTTATAAATATTTGCATGTGATACTAGGTTCTACGGGTGCCGGTCGCCATTGGCATCTCCTGCATCCTAGGACCGTTGTAATCCAAAATCGGGTAGTGACAGAGGTGGTATCAAAGCTTAGGTTACAGACATCAGAGCTCTAGGTTACAGATAAATAGTACATGAATTACAGAGGAATAGTGATTAAGTATAGAATGGGTATAATTAAGTGAACCATGAAGCATAGGAATTCTTGTGTCGTCTTTTGCTGTATTCGTCTGATATGTGTTAGTATTCTGCATTTCTATTATATACTGAGTATGTTTTCTATTTTTTTGACAGATTACAGAGATGTCCGACGATAGGGACAGAGATACAAAGGAGGGAAAGGTAGCCTCCAATGAGACTTTAGTCTGAGAGTATTCAGTTTCAAAGGGTTCGTCCAGATCCCGATGGACTACAGAGGATATAGAGAGGGGCGATGATCCCTGAAGAGTTGAGATGATGAGAGGGATGATGAAGTTACGCAGAGAATTGGCAGATTTGATGCAGGAACATCAGAATATGCCGCCACCACTAGTCTCAGCAGCAGTTCCACCACCTGTTGCACTAGAGGTAGTGCCAGCTACACTAGTTCCTATACAGCCAGTTAGGGTTCCTGGGGAGCCTGCTGTACAGGGAGGTCGCAGAGTTAATGATGAGAGTGGAGTGTCTATGTTTAGCTTTCTAAAGCTAAACTTGCCATAGTTCAGGGGCGACAGAGGCGATGATCCAGTAGATTTTCTTGAGGAGGTTGAGAAGGTAGTTAGGAGACTACATTGTTCTGACAATAGAGCAGTGGAGTTGGATGGGCTATTGCTAAAAGGGAAATCTTGGATATTGTTTTCTCGTAGAATGGAGCCTAGACCATATGGTGAGCATCCTCCTACATGGGCTGAGTTTCGTCAGAGGTTGATTAATGAGTTTATTATAGAGGAAGTGAAAACTCAGAATCTTATTTAGTTTGAGCAGTTAGAGCAGGGATATAGGTTAGTGGAAGAGTTTGCAGAGGAGTTCATCAGACTTAGTAGGTATGCCACCCATATTGTTCCTACTGAGGCGGATCTGATTAGCAGGTTCAGGAGAGGTTTGCATGCTTCGCTTCATAATGCTCTATTGGCTACAAAATTTATATCTCTGACTACAGTTATCTACAAGGCAAACCAAATGGAAGAGAAATATAAGACATAGAGGGATAAGAGAGATCAGAAGAGGAAAGGGGGCCCAGGAGCACAGGTTAGGATAAGGGAGAGCAGCTCACAGCCTAGGCAGGTAGAGCCAGTGCTTCGATTTGATCAGTGACCTTCATCGGGTAGTCAGAGGAGGAGGGTTCAGAGTAAGGGACCACCAGTGGTATAGTCAGCACTTGCATATTCATAGGGTTCCTCTAGACCAGTTGCACAGATGCCTAGTGTGTCTATTTGTGGTTTCTGTGGACGGAGGCATGGAGGGGAGTGTTGGCGTCAGACAGGTGCCTGCCTGAAATGCGGGAAACATGGTCACTTTGTTAGCAGATGTCCTTTGAGGGGTGAGCAGCAGCCATCTACTTCAGTTTCTCAGTCTACAGTGCAGATGAGTCAGAATGTGGTCAGAAAGGCTCCAGGTAGAGGCAGGGGCAGAAGACAGGCTCCTAGTAGCAGCCAGGCCCCAGCAAGCAGCGATAACTCTTTGTAGTTAATATCTAGGAGGCACAGAGATCAGAAAATGTGATTATAGGTACTATTCTGATTCGGAATGAGATTGTTGATGCCTTATTTGATTCTGGTGCTACACATTCCTTTGTTTCACCTCAATTTGCACCTAAATTGAATAAGGAAAGGAAATTGTTGAATGTGCCTTTAGTTATAGCTACAACGATGGGTGAAAGTGTAGATGTGGATTACTACTATCCTGATTGTGTGATTGAAATTCATGACAACATATTACGTGCTAATTTGATAGAACTGCCTGTGTTAGAGCTAGATGTGATTTTGGGGATGGATTGGCTCACGACACATCGTGCAGTCATTGACTGTTATGAGAAGAAAATTAAGTTTCAGCCTGAAGGGCAACAAGAGTTTGAGTTTCTGGGTGATAGACGAGAGTTCAGAGTCAATCTGGGTTCTGCTATCCAGGCTAGAAGGATGATAGGGAAAGGTTGTTCAGTTTATTTGGCTCATGTGATAGATGTGTAGAAGTCTTCTGTAGAGATTAATCAAATACCTGTAGTTCAGATGTTTCCTGATGTTTTTCCTGAAGATTTGCCAGGACTATCACCAGATAGAGAGATTGAGTTTGAGATTGAGGTGCATTCAGGCACCGATCCTATATCCATTCCTCCTTATAGGATGGCATAAGTAGAATTGAAAGAACTAAAGGTGCAGTTGCATGAGTTATTGGATAGAGGATTCATTAGACCGAGTAGTTCTCTGTCGGGTGCTCCAGTGTTGTTTATAAAGAACAAGGATGGCTCCTTCAGGATTTACATTGATTATAGGAAGCTGAACATGGTAACAGTGAAGAATAAATATCTGTTGCCATAAATAGATGATCTGTTTGATCAATTGTAGGGTGCCTGTCATTTCTCGAAGATTGATTTGAGATCTGGGTATCACCAGTTGAAAATTAAGAAGGGTGATGTACCTAAGACTGCCTTTAAGACCCGATATGGACATTATGTGTTCTTAGTGTTGCCATTCGGGTTGACTACTGCATCGGCTGCATTTATAGATTTGATGAATAGGGTGTTCAAGCCATTTCTGGATAAGTTTGTCATAATGTTCATTGATGACATTCTTATCTATTTTAGGAGTGAGGAGGAGCATACAGAGCATCTGAGAATTATATTTCAGACACTTTGAGAGCATCAACTGTATGCTAAGTTATCTAAATGCCAGTTCTGGCTAACTGAAGTGTGTTTCCTTGGACATGTGGTGTGTAAAGATGGTATTAAGGTAGATCTTCAGAAGATTGAAGCAGTTGCAAATTGGCCTCAACCTACCAATGTTTCTGAAGTCCGTAGTTTTTTGGGTATGGCAAGGTACTACAGACGATTTGTAAAGGATTTCTTTAAAATTGTAACTCTGTTGACTAAGCTGACTCGAAAACAGGAGCATTATCTGTGGATGGATGAGTGTGAGAGCAATTTTTAGACTTTGAAGTTTTGCCTTACAAATGCTCCAGTATTAGCATTACCAGTAAAGGATGATAAGTTTACTGTATACTGTGATGCTTCCCGAGTTAGTTTGGGATGTGTATTGATGTAGAATAGGAGAGTGATTGCTTATGCTTCTCGTCAGTTAAAGAAGCATGAAGCGAACTATCCGACACATGATCTAGAGATGGTGGTTATGGTCTTTGCACTGAAGATTTGGAGGGATTATCTGTATGGATCTAAATGTGAGATATATATTGATCATAAGAGTTTGCAGTATATATTTCAGCAAAAGGATCTGAATCTTTGGCAGCGTTGTAACATCTCAACCTAAACCTAACCTAAACCATTTAAGGGGAACTTAGGGGGAATTTTTTTTTCTTTCTTTTGAACTTGTTAATGTCTTGTGTTTATGCGTGAAATTGATAGTTATGCATGTTATATGAGTTGATTTTAGGCATAGAAGTGGTTTAAAGGATGTTAGGACAAAATCGGGTAAGTTTGAGTTTTTGGTGAACTGGGGGCAAAATGGTCATTTCACACCCCTTCGAGTTTTTATAGAATTAACACTATATTTGAAGGTAGAAAAGAATTTAAGGACATGAAAATGATATTATTAAGTTTATTTGAATAATTGTTGGAGAATTAAACCCGGTTGAAAATAGTTCCCGGCAAGCTGCTCAATTGAGGTGCTTGAGGTGC
>CANXYC010734588.1:0-34484 GCA_948193065.1 Aleurites moluccanus
TCATTAAAATTTATATAATTATTAATTTAATAAAGTGATAATATAACAAATTAAATTATAATAATTTATTAATTAAATGATTCATTTACTATTAATATATTATTTATAATATATTAATACATTAATAAAAAGAATTAAAAAGACTTATATTATATTTATAATTATAATTAAATATGAAAATGAAAATTACATTACATTTATAATTAAATTTTTATTATTTCAAATTTTTATATTATATGTTCAAATTAATTAGTTTTCTTAAAATATGATTTTTTTATAAAAATTTAGATAATATTAATTTTATTGATTATATTTAATTTAAAAATTTATGTAAGAATTATAATATATATATTTAAAATTATAATTTAAATATAATTAGAATTTTTTATAAAATAAAATTTTTAAAATTCATTATTTATATAAATTAAAAATTAAATAACAAAATTTAAAAAAATATGGGCTTATTTATAAAATTATTATTTTAATTATAATATTTGTATACATATAAATTAAATAAAATAAAAAAAAAAGTAGTTGATAAACAGTAAAACACCAAATTGGTGTTTTACTATGCATCAACGCTATTTTGCAGTGCAAAATGACGTACGGTTGGAATGAATAATTAATGCCATTTTGCCGTATGGTTGGAGATGGCCTTAATGTTTTTGTGCGTGGGACTGTAAATTTGTAATTAAAGTGAAACATTTCTCAATTTGTTAGGTTATTGAACAAAATCGTAGAAACCAAATCCCACAAAAGACAGAGAAGAAGAATTGGAATTTTGACCCGAGTACCGCTCCATATCCTGTGAGTTACGGGCTTTAGTCAGGATGGTTTAAGAAGAATTTGAAAATGAGAAATCGACAATTACAGAGTTGAGTAACAATTTGAGTTTGAATTCGAATAAGTGAAGGCTCTCAGCCTATGCCTTCTACCAGTGATGATTTTTCTAAATTTCTAATAACTCGGTGAGCTTGGCACTGGTTTGAATATGTTGAATTTCCGGTGGTCAATCTAAAAAATAGAGGGATAAGAGGTTTTGGGGTTTTGTTTTCTTATTAGAGTGAAGCATGGTAGGTGAATGAAAAAGGTTTTGGATTTGATTGGGTACAGTGTCGGTTTTTTTAATTAAATTGTATTTTTTATTTATTTTATTGGTTAGCCATTAGAAATCCGTTCAGCGTCTTCAAATTAGTTCACATGCATGTCATGTCAAAAAAAGGATCTAATGTAACAAAAAAAAAATAAAAAATTGGAGGATTTAATTAATAAAAAATAAAGTATAAGGAGTAAATAGATAAAAATGAAAAAATTCAGGTACGTGAGGATGTTTTTTCCTAAATAAATAAAGAAAAATTCTTCTTGGCTATGATGGTGTAAAATTATGCATGGGCCATGAGTATATAAAAAAACAAGGAAGCAACACGTGCGAAGAGTGAGAGTATAGTAAGTGTATAAAAAGACCCTACAAGAAAAGGGTAGGGTGTCCTGTCAAAGGCTGAGTACCCTTCATTGCCGTGCAGTACTTGAGAAAAATGAAAAAGAAAAGAAAAAGGTTAACAATAAATACAAACAACAGAACAGAGAAAAGCAAAAAAAGAGAGAGACAAAAGGGAGAGTCGAAAGTCAGTGTGTGTAATGGCTTTTCTTTACTTTTTTCTCTCTCTCTATTAAATATTCATTTCAATTGGTCAATGGATTGCCTTTGCCAGCCACATCACTCAGTTGCTAATAATGATAATAATAATAATACTATTTCCATCATATATTAAATTATTATATTAGAAAAATAAAATTTCAACGTAAATATTAATTATGTGAAGAATAAAATTAAAGTAATGTGAATATTGTTATAATACAATATATACATGTCACAAGTATTTTTATATTTTTTCAATTACTTATTTACTTTTTTATTATCGAATATTATTTTATATATATTTTTTATTACCTTATATATTTTATAATTTATTGGGATTAGGAGCCCACTAAATTGAAAGATCAACATAATGAATTTTAATGAGAGGTGCGAACATAAATTAAACACTATATTTTAATTTAAAATTTTAAAATATTAGATTTATGAATAATTTCATATGTCACTGATTCAATATATTTTTAATGTAAAATTTCACATATTTTAAATCAAATCATAAGTGTGAACTTTTATATTAGATTTAGATTTTTTTTAAATAAAAATTTTGAATATTTATGATAAAGAGTTTTAATATTCTACGTCTACAAGTTGGAGAATTGGAGCATTATAAGAGTCAATTTTACTTGATGGTGCAACTCACGGAACCTGAATACGATATAATATTCGTTCCTGCATTGAGTCAACCACTTTGATATCGTTTATTATAAAAATTTAAAATTATAAGTGCAGCGATAAAAAAATAAATATAAATAAATTTAACGTGATTCGATTTTTTAATAGATCTACATCCATAATCCCTATAAAAAATAATTCACTATATCAATATATTATTATATTCACATACTTTATGACTTATCACACACTATATAGTATTAGATCAAAATTTTATTCAATCAATTATTGAATAAGAGCCAATTTTTATATTTGGGCAAAAAAAAAAAAAAAATACTCTTATATAATATTTTTATTTATAATATTAGTTACTATTAATTATAATTCAATGAGAATTCTCATCTAAATAAAAATAATGTTAAAAGAAATTATTCTACAAAAGAAATATTTTTTTATATAATTGATAAATATCTTTCATACACAAAATAAAAAAAAAAATTTAAAATTTCGATTTTAAATCACAATCCTAACATATTTTTAATTGATATAATCTTAAATATTTTACGTGCATACTTAAATATAAAATCTAATGATAAATACTGGTATAATCTTATTTGTTCACTTATAATTAAGGTATTGAGATTAAAAGTATTAAATTTAAATTCTGTTAGGAGTGAATTATTTGATAATTTATGTGTGATTAATACATTATTTTGCAAATATAAATATTATTTATCTGTTTATAGATTGGTCGTTTGTTAAAATATTATATTTTATATTTGACAATATATATATATATATATATATATATATATAATTTTAACTTTTTTTTGAGAGAAAATATATTTTTAACCTAAAAATAGATTTAAATTAATTATCCTCTATTTAAGTTAAAAAGAAGCTAAAATATTTTTATTAAATAATAAAATGAACCCTTTTCTTTGGTTTGTAACTTTCTATCTTTACTTTTCTTCAGTCCCAACGATGCCATTCTTTATGCTGACGCATGCATGGGAAATAGCCATGACAGTACTGACAGAGAGAGATATTATATAATATAAAACTCGTCTCTGCTTCACAGATGAAACAAACCCAATGTCACTGCCACTTTATACGTCACTTTTTGTAGGAATAAGTTTTAGGGTTTAGGATTCTTATTGTTTCATTTTTTCAGTTGCATAAGAAATTTGTGATGAGAGGACAATCTAAATGATAAAACACAAACCAAATCTTTATTTTTAGAAGAAATGTGGAAAAGTATTAAAAAAAAAATTGTTTTTATCTTAAATTATTTATAATTCCAATATTATAAAGAAATTCAAATTTAATGCGCTTGATTTAATTACTTTCATAAAAATCATAAAATCAGCAATTAATTATATGATTCACAGTTTAAATGAGAAAAAAAACCCAAATTTGAGACCTCTTATAAAATTTAATTCCTTATTCTCTAAAAGATTTAACAATAAATTAAAAATTAATTTTATATGAAATTTAATTCTTTATTCTCTAAATACTTAACGATGAATTAAAAGTAAATTTTATATGAATATATAAAACACCTCAAAATAAATTTAAAATTTTATTTATTTAAGAATTAAATTAGATATATATTTACCTCATTCCATTATATTTTTATTAGTATCAATATCCATTCTTCTGTGGAAAAATCACTTTAATTATATAATATTTATGTAAAATATATATGTAAATATATGTATTTACTTTCTATTTTATTGAAAAAATGGAGTTTTAAACTCTCGCTTATTGACATATAATAACTAATAATTTTTTAATACTAAGAAAATTATCAAAATTTAACATTCATAATAAATTAGATAATTTATTTTTGTATAGATGAGTGTAAATAACATGCCAATGGGATGAGATTCTTTTTTTGAAAATTAAATGGACTCTTAAAGTTATCAATCCCAATATCATGTATTATTTATCATATAATATATAGTTTGGTAAAATAATTTTTTTTCCTACTTCAAATATTCAAGTTTATCTCCACTTTACCCTACTAAATTTAGAAAAATTTATCTATTAAATTTAAATTTGAGCTCCAACAATTATAGGAGCAAAATGAGGTTCAAATTCAAATTCTCAAATTATTATTATTTAAATTTAATAAAATCAAATGAAAATTCAGAGAGTTCCCAAGTGAAGCAAATATCCAATACAATAAACTCTATTAGAGTTGCTATTCAAAATTTAACTTTGAGTTTGAATTAGTGATGCTGCAATCATTTTCAAAATTGAAAATTTTTGATATAATCAAATTAATAAAAAAAAAATATCTTTGAGGTTTTGCAAATGCAGTCTGGTAACTCAAACAACTTGACTTCTATGTGTAATTATTAAAATAGTGATACAACCCTGCAAACAATGAAATTTTAAATCGGTTTGATCAATAAAGAGGTAAAAATCAAATAAATGGACTATTGATGGTGTTGGAATCTTAAACTTGATTTGATCTAATATAGAAAACATGCCAACAATTTAGATTCACTAGCACATCTCAGCAGTGATGGGCCAATTTCATTCATTAGAAAATTCTGTTTAAAATCCACTTGAGGTATGATTCTTCTAGTTATGATTATACCTTATGTAATTTATTTGATTTTTTTTTTATATAAAAAAAATCAATATTTTGATTTTTAAAATTTTTTACGCTTTTTTATATAATTTCGGTAAATCTTTAGAATTTAAAATATTTTATAATTGAATAATACTTTTTTTTTTAAATTTTAATATTCTTATTTTGAATCCAACTTTACACTTTTTAAATTTTAATATTCTTATTTTGAATCCAACTTTACACTTAATAAGTAAGATATTTATTTGTGAATTAATACTCTAGGAGTCCGTCGAGATACATAGAATTGAAATTGAAATTGAGAATTTCAATTTTAATTTTCTAAAATTAAATTTTTGTTAAAATTGTAATTCTAATATTTATTTCACGTCAAAAATTAAAATTAAAATTAAAATTAAATAAAAATTAAATAAAAAATTAATGATAATAAAAATGACAGTGAAGTTGAAAGTAATGATAAATCACCGATAATAACGGTCCGATGAGTCATCATCGCCGATAATGACGGTCTGACGAGTCATCATCACTAACGGTGATAATTTGACGAGCCATCATCGTCGACGATAATCATCAGGTGAGTCACCGTCACCGAAAATGGCAAACCACCGTCCCCGGCGATAACAGATCACTGTCGTCGATGGTAGGACTGAAGATGACAGTGACACTAAAAATGAAGGTTGCGATAATATTAAGAGTGATGGTGAAAGAAAAAATTATAATAATGATTATAAAATTATAATTCTTATGGATTGAAAATAAAATTATAAAATTATTTTTTAGTTATATTAAAATTTATTAAAATTGTAGTTAAAATTTCAATGCTAATTCTAAATAGCTACCTTACATTAGAATTAAAAATTTCAATTACAATTTCAATTTCAATACCAGCTAAAAACTTTCAAATTAATACTCTTTAAAAGACTTTCAGGGCCCTTCAAATAAGTTATTATTAATATTTTTTTTAATTTTTTAATAAAATAATATCACAAATCAATTTTCACATCATTATTTAACCAAAAGTAGATATTTACAAGCGGGCATGGATTAAATAAGAACTTGTCATGTTTGTTATATTTGGGTGGAAAAGTAGAAGGTGAAACGTAGTAGGAAAAACA
Organism: Aleurites moluccanus; assembly: GCA_948193065.1. Lineage (NCBI taxonomy): Eukaryota > Viridiplantae > Streptophyta > Magnoliopsida > Malpighiales > Euphorbiaceae > Aleurites > Aleurites moluccanus. The sequence continues at coordinate 5,987 of CANXYC010734588.1, forward strand.
AAGCAAAGATTATTTATTCAGCAAGAGACGTTCACAATTACAGAAGAATTGAAAATCATGTTTTCTTGTTAACTATGAGAAGGTTCACACTTAAAAATATTTTGCATGATAATGCAATATAGTAATTCATTCTTGGATTGGATTTGCCTAACCTACAACAAGAAGTTTTAATAATTGAGAACTAGTAGGTACAGTGATAGGCCTGTACTATGATATTGAAATTACACTTGTGTCAAATATATAATTGGAGAGTTATCATATGCAAGAAAAATCAACAATAGAACATAAGGTTCTTTACCTTCTCACTGACCCTTGGTAGAGGTGTTGCCTTTGGAGGCGCAGCTCTTGATATTGTAGAAGCATTTCTCATAGAAGCCATAGATTCGGATCGCTCAAGGTAGAGTCTGCCCCTGTATGCAGCTAAGTGAGCATAGTAAACAGGGGGCACTAAAGAAACTGGCTTGGTGCACCTTACAAATGTATAGCAAAGATTGTAAACCAACTTCTGTAATTCATCAGAAGTGAATTGGTTTTCATCCCACAACACGTGGTAATGAGTTGGCCTGCTTGTTCCTTTTACTCCCCAATGGCTGCATAGATAGAAATCAAATTCCTTTGGATGAGTAATCACAGTATCCACAACTGTCCCTGGCGGTATATTTTCGTTGTAAAACTGGCTCTGAATTGAAGCTTGATCATTTTCGCAGGGAAACAACCTTGTGTGATGCCTCTTTTGAACTACCGCAAAAGTAATGAGAGGTATATAGCCAGGGAATCTAGAACAAGCTTCTCTAATTGCTTGTAACTCCTCTTGAAGCACCTTATAAAATTGAGTTTCACTTACTCCATCTCTAAAGAACATTATCCTCTTGGGAAGTTTGCTTACTTCTTGATAAAATTCATCTAGCAATTCTTTCACCATTGCCCCAAGGTCTTGGATAATTTCCTGTCTATGCGTTTGAGACCTCATTCTTGAAGCATACTTGTTTGCTGCAGGCCAGTTCATGCTACCAACAACAGCAGCAACAGATGGACTGAAGTCATCAAGTGGGTGAGGATGAGTAACATCAGCTCCCATAAAGATCACAGGTTCATCAGAATGAAGCAGGCGTGGAATCTGAGATGGTAATGAGTTGTACAAAGCAACTGTGCACCCTCCAACTTTGGCATTGATCTTGAGAGCCAAATTAGCAAGAAATTGTGAACTCAACTTGCCAAGATTTGAAAACAAGCAGCACTGGGTTACAACACCAACATTTGTCTCGGCTATTCGCTTCAAATCTGCATATCCTTTGTGCCTCTTCTCCATTATACATATAAGCAGCTGGAGATTGTTCGAGGCAGTTTTGTGGATTTTCTTGAGTTTCGATTCCAGAAGGATGACATTATTAAGCACATGAGTTGGCTCATATTGAGGGCTAATTATTGTGTTTTTGTTAAGAAAGATGCCTAATTGTTCACACCTTTGAGAAAGCTGGTTTATGAAATTTGGAACGTTGGACTTCTGGTCAGGGGTGCCTCCAAAACTCATCAGTGCCCACCTTTCTACTCTAGTTCCTTCAAAGACATGGCTGTCAAGAAAGTTCCACTGGCGGTCATGGCGAGAAGGGATTAGATCCCTTATAAGGCCACCAGCACCAAGTCTTAGTTTTGGAGGTTGTAGTATTCTCCCATTCACTCTCGTCATTTCTCTTGAAACATGAAGTTTGAATTCTCCGTCCTGGTTGCCACTGTCAAGAATAAGGTTTAAACAATTAGAAAGAAACACAAAAAAAGTAGTCAATACAATAATTGAAATAAAGTTTAAAGAGAATTCAAGAAAAATTTTCTTCAAAGCCGAATTCATTTTAAGTTCTTCTGAAATCACCTTGTTGGTCCAACAGATCCTCGCATGACTTCATTGATAATGGCTTTTCGTTCTTTTGGCCTTTGGCAACCCATCTTAAGTATTTTTGCAGTCTGATCATCTGAGAGCTTCCCAAGAAACTTCTGGCCTTCACAAATCATACACAGCTCCATAGGAAGATAGCATGGTTTGGTTCTACTAATCTGCAAGCATGGCAAATTCCTGAATTTTATATCATAATTGTAATGGTCCTTGAAGTAACTAACCAGCCTCAAGTTCTTCCCATCTCTGTCAGGAAACCAAAGATTTTCTGTAGCTTCTTCGGTTAAGCTATAAACTCGGTATCTCTGTACGGTTTCTCTATGACAAACAAAGATTCTGATGTTCTTTAAAGCCTTCTCCACTTCTTTCCTTTCTTCCCCAACCAAACTCCTTGTTTTATTCTGAGGGAGGTCTCGAAGAAACTCGAGACACTTTTGCAGATAAGGAATCACTCCAATACTTTCATGAAAAGCAGTCACAGAGAAATCCACATTCAGAGCTAGTCCTTGTTGAGTTGGTCTAAGACTTTGAAAGAATCCTCTCAATCCAACAGCTCCTCCTCCAATCTCTTTACTACCTCCCATCGAACTCGAATAAAATGATCTCCCCACAGGTGTACATTTCTCCATAGGGCTTTCTCTCAAAACAACATCCAAAGCATGTAAATAGTCCTGAGGAAGTGGAATCCAATCATCACCTTCCTTACTTAAGTAGCAACTCAGTTCCTTTCCATCCAACTTCGATACAAGCTTGATGTTTATTCGAAATAGTTTGAGCTGTTGATGTTTCTTTTGAAAATCATTTGTCTCTCCAAAAGGCAATGAGGATTTAGTAGTTGGGATTGGGAGACTAATGTAAAATTCAAGCCTATCATTTTGAAACTCAACTGGGCTATAAAGATTCTTTCGACCATCATAGGCCGGAAAAGCACCAGAGAGCACAGCTGAATTGTCCTCTATTAGTTTTTGTTTGATCATCCGGGCAACCTCCTTGGAAGGATTGGGAGAAATTTCTACATTGTAATGGAAAATTCGTTGAGAAGAGTTGAATTGGACAAGGAAATGGTTGGCTAAAAGAGTAATAACTGGTCCTTGTACACCACCTGAGTCTGGTCTTTTTGCAGCTACAAGTGCTTGGGTGGTGGAACCCATTGCCCTCCTTCCATCATTTCCTTTCAGAGATATACTTTTTCGCCTTTGCAGCCCCTCTGCAACTGGTTAAAGATTGAGAAAGAAACAGGTAAGAAACTGGGATTGATTTTCCTTTTTATTCTCTTAAAAATCTATTCATTTTTTTAGATATGATCTGATCTCAATCCAAATCATCTAAAAATGGTTAAAAAGATTGGAGTTACAACAGAATCAAGAACATAAAAATATATTTGAGTTTTATGCAATAGAAATTGCAAGAAAATTCAACTTTGCCAACTAGATTCAGTTCATTCTTTTGATATTCTTTTATGGAAAAAAAAATAGATTCTCTTCTTTGCAGACAAGTCCACAGTTAAATACTACAGATTATCATATTCTACAATAACTAAAACCAAACAAAATAATAAAATGAAAGAAATTAAAATAATTCCTGTAATAAAAACTCTGTTTCTAAACTACTCTGCTGATAAGCAACACCATAAATAAATAAGGAAAATAAAGATTCTTTGTCAATAATCTTTACACAAAAACCATAAGTGAACTTCCATATACAAGCCAAACATGCAAAGAAAGTTATAGGGGAAAATTTTATAGGAAAAAAAAAAAAAACAACAGAAAGAAAATTATACTAAAAGAATAAAAACCAATACCAGATGAATTTGTGACAATGGGTCTCCGGGTATCAGAAGAGGTAGGACGATAAGGATTATTTAGCTTACATGAAGGTTTCTGCAAATGGGTTTTTGATCTGAAGCTATGGTTTTGATGGGAAGGTGGAGTTAGAGAAAGTTGGATAGGTATAGGAGGAGGCAGAGGAAGCAGAGCAGGGTAGTAAGTTGGGCACTGGTTATGGTTAAAGAAACCAAACTGGTTAGAGTATTGAAAGAAGTGATGCTGATATTGATGATGTTTATGGGTGTTGGTTTTGGTTTTGGCTCTGAAAGTTGAAGTCTTGCTGGTGCATTTCTTGGTAGCATTGGATTCTTGAGTCTCCTCCATTTCTTGATTTTGAGAGAAAGAAAACAGAGAAATGATAAGGGCTTATGGTCATGACATGACGGAGGAGGGAGACAGAAAAGAAATAGAATAAATGGGTTCTGATTTTAGATATCAATGTTAAGATTCCTTCATTGTGTCTCAAGAAAGAGTGAAGTTATTGCAGAGAGTAAGAAATAAAGAAAAAAGAGACTTTGGGTTTTAGTTCCTGAGGTTCTCTGTCTCTACTTCAGAAAGAAGAGGTTCTCTTCTTTTTTATTTATTTATTTATTTGTTTTGTTTGATGTTGGTGGAAATTCAAAGAGAGAGAGAGAATGGGCTGGCTTTAAAGAAAGTTGGAAAGCCCCACTCAAGAAATGGGTAAGGTTCTACTTGGAGTTATTGCAATCTGTGATAATATAATATAATATACTTGGAGTTATTTACATACCATTTCTCATCCATTGACTACCTGTCAAACACACAAGGCTATGCCTAATAAAAGAAAAACATATCAATTTCTTTGATATTTTATTTAATGACATTATTGAAAATATTATAATAATAATACTGATTAAAAATTATAATTTTTTAAAATAAATTTCATGTTATTTAATTGTAAAAATTATAATATACTTTGCAATTATTTTTTAATAATATTTTTCTTGGAAAGATAATTATAATCTTAGACTTTTATGTGAGTTGAAAAAAGAAAGAAAATAAAAAAAAAAAATGAAATGAGAGTAGAATTATCTGATATTTGAGATTTTAATTAATTTATACAATAAAAATATTAAAAAATTAATTATCATCTTACACTTATATTTCATTAGAGATTTTTTTATTTGTTATTAAAAATAATTTTTAAATAATATTAACTAATAATTTTTTTTATTTTTCAAACATCTAAAAAAAATATTTATTAATCACATTTTTTTATTTTATGGATTAAAAATATAGATAAAATATTATTTAATCCTTGAGATTAGGTGAATTTAGTAAAATAATTCCTATATTTTTAAAAAGTAATTATTGGGTTCTTAACATGTAATTTTATCAATAAAATATATCCATCTGCCTATTTTAATTTTTAAATATTATGAAAAATATCAAAATATCATAAAAAGATGAAAATATCTTTATTTTTCATCAAATTTTTTTTACTTTTTATCAACATCAAAACTCTCTATTCTCCACACAATTCTATCAATCACAACACTTACACACAAATTTTCCTTTTCTTAATTTCAATAAACTAAACTTTACACAATTAATTAATTAACAAAAAAAAAAAAGAAAAAGCAATAAAATATTTGAATGATAACTTTCTACAGAAGAAAATAGAAAAGTAGCGAAGAAAAATAAAAAAAAATAAGAAAAAAATGAATAAAAATAAAAATATTGGGGATGAAGATATTTTGGGATTATAAATTATTTTATTTTTTAACAAAAAAATTTTAAAAAAATAATAAAGTGATTAATTATTGTGACGAAGTCAAATATAATAAATTTAATAATTATTTTTAAAAATATATGAATCATTTTATTAATTTTATCTAATTTTAAAAATAAAATAGTATTAAACCCTAAAAATATTTATTAATGTTAAACAGACTTATAATCTGTTTATAAAACTCATCTGAGCTAAAAACAAATGAGGTAAGAAAGATGTAAATTTCATTTCATATGAACAAATAATAATAATAATAATTCTTAGATGATAGAGATTGGACTTTAATGTCCTTAGCAGTCAAACTTATTATTTAATTAATTTAATTACTACTAAATGAATATTTTTACCATCATCTCCTTCATCATCCTCATTATTACCACCCACTTATATGTATAATCAATGAATTAAGACTATGTTAGATCTGTTGGGACCATTTTCGAGACCAAAAAGTGACAAGGGAAGGGGACATCAGCATACCCTTACAAGAAAAAGAATGAGCCACGTATTTATTAACAAACACAACACTGAAATAGGTTAACCTAGTACCAATATTATTCTATTCTCCTTCTCTGCTCCAAAGTTAAATTCATCGAATTAAATTATATCAAATAAATTAAATTAAAATATATAATTTTATAATTTATTTTTATTTAAAAATAAAATAAATTAAAAATTTAATTTGATTTATAATTTAAATATTTTTTTTTATTTTAAATCGAATCAAAGTTATATATATATTACTTTTTTATAATTATTATAATTAAATATATTTGATTTTATTTATATATAACAATATTCTTTTAACCTAATATTAATTTAAAATAAAAAAATAACTATCCATAAAAATTAACTAAAAAAATAAAAAATAAATAATTCTTGAAAAAAATATAAGTTTTAAATATATTAATTAATTGAATAGATAAATTTTACTTTTTACAATATTAAACTATTTTATAATTTTTTATTATCTATATTTTATAATATTTTCTCTAAATTTATAATAAAATAATGATAATTTATATAAAAAAAATTTATTTTAAGATTAATAAATTGAAGATATTCAAATCGAACAAAACTGACGTTTTAATTATAACGATAATTGAATTTAATTTAAAAAAAATTAAATAAAAAATTAATTTAATTTAATAACAATCTATCAAACCAATTAAATTGAATTGATACCACCTCTACCTCATTGAATAAGTTATGGAGCATGAGTTGTGAAAGCAATTTTAAGCTTATTGTTCTTTGATAAATTTATTTATGATTAAAATTTAAATTCATAATTTTACAATTAAATATAATTTTAACTTATTAATATTTACACATTAAAGATAAGTGCAGATTTTTTTAAATAATATACTTAAAATTGATTCTTGCTATAAAAAAACTTATTGATATTTAAGTCTATTTTTCTATCTAAAAAGTGATGTCCAATAAAAAAGATATGAATTCAATATCATTTCACCAATTTATTTTATAATTAATATTACTATTTTCTTTCTAAAAATAACTCTAGAAAATAGATTTATTAAGAGCCATATATTTATCTACTTTAAAATAAAATTTGTTTAAATAAGATTCCAGTTATATTGATGTGATTCTGATTAATTAGAATTTTACATTTTATAGTTAGAAATATAAATTTATAAATTAGTTATTATTTATTATTATTAGAGATATAATTAATAAATTGCTTATTTAATTTGGTTCATTTGATTAAAAATTTAAAGTAAATTAATTGTAATAATGAAATAGACTAAATTCAATTAACCAAATTCAAATAAATCAATTTAGTATGGATATATTTAAATTTAATTTTTTTTTACCGAAGAAATAAATATTTATTATTTAGTCTTAAATTTTGAATAAAATTTAGTTACATATAATTAAATATATAAATTAAATATAATTGCTAAATATATTTCAAAGTTTCAGTTTATAAATAAGAAAAATAAATTTAAACTAAATTAATGATAACGCATAATTTTAAAAATCAATCTGAATTAATTCGGAAAAAAAAAAAAACTCAATTAATACTTCATGAATTAATTTAACAATGAAATTTAAAAGATAACAACTTGTTACATGTAATACTATATTAATTCCTACAATTTTCTTTTTAGCTATAAATTATCTTAACACATAATCACGAATCTTGTCTTTAACATAACTTCTGTTAGCATGACGAATGGTAGTGAAGAAGAGAGGAGGGTCCATTCATGCACTTGGGAAGGTGGGTGTCCTCTAAAAATATTTCAAAGGATAAACACCATTTGAATTTTGTGATGGGACAATATCATTAGTGTGGAGCCTAGGGTAATTCTACCCTATTACTTTTGTTTTTTTATATATATATTTAGACCACATCAACACCCACTTGCTAAGACTCAATAGTTAAGAGTATAGTTTATAGCTTTTGTTTATAAATTCTTTGCATATATGTATTGACAAAAATAGAAGATTGGTCAACTACTCAAATAATAAAAGTTTCCAAATGAATACAAATGTCACTCAAATCTTTAGGTTATGAGTGGCAACTATCTGCCAAATGGTAAAGAAGTTTACCCAACTAATTGATTTTTGATTAGTGGTTAGTTGATTACAACCATTGATTCACAATCACCTATTTTTGTGATGATGGGTTTTGTTTAGTTTTGTTTTTTCTAATCTTTGTGTTGCAACTGTCATTTCTTTAATTTTTTCCTGTATTTTGCTTAACCTAAAGATTTGATGAGAGTATTTACATTTATTTAAAATAAATATGAAATATTATTTTGAAATTAAAAAATATTAAATAATTTTTTAAATATTTAAATGATTAATTTAAAATATTATTTTAAAATAAAAAAATAAATATAAAAAAATTAAACATTATAATTTTTTTGAAACGATATTTTTAAAATAAAATTTTCATCTAAACACCTGTATAAATGGCTTCGTTCCCAAGTAATACGATTGTTTTCATGATAAATTCCTTGCCAAAATCACTCTCTTTGTACATATGCCCTATACAGATAAAATATACGTGCTTTTTTATGCAATAAAATTCAAATTGTGCAATTTGGAATGAAGATAAGTATACACTTTATTGCTAAGAATGTTCCAAACTACTAATGAGATTTTGATTTAGGAGTATGATTAAAATTATAGTAAATTTAATTATTCTTATTGTACAGTGAAATGAGAGTAATTTTAAATTTTAGCCTTCCTATTTATTAAATATTGATGAAATTTTAGATGAAAATAGGGGATGGTTTATCCATTGGTAACTAAAAAATTTATTTTTACTCCTCTAATTTGAACTACGGGTGAAAAAAATTGGAAGAATAAAAATTCAAATATAGTAAAAAATTTATAAATTAATATTATTGAGATTCATAAATTTTATTAATTAATTGAGTATTAATTTAGTCTATTAACTTAAATCGGATCGTAAGAAATTATTATATAATATATATTATTAATTTATAAAAGTTGTATTATATTGTTTTTTTTTTCCCTTTTCAACAAGAGGCAATGCGATTAATTAGTGAGGAAAGAGCAATGAGACGTTGGATTAAGAAAGTGACAAGCTTGGGATTCACCAATAAATAATATAACTTTTTTAATTATTTAACTTATTTGCTTATTTTTATATATTTAATCAAAAAATTATTTTTTATATTTAATTAAAATTAAAATAATAAATATATATTTTTTTTTATACATATAAGACAATTTTATTCATTTTACTAAAATTTAATAAAAAAATAAAAAAAAATAGACGAAATGATCATGTTTATTGACGAAATCAAAATATAAAAATTAATTACACTTTTTCTTTTAAACACTATTATCCTTAAAATACCGTGATTTTTTTTTTTATATATATATTTTCTTATTTTTTTTTTAATTAAAATTTGAAATATTTGTACATAATTTATTTATTTATTTATTATATATTTTAATTTAAAATTAAAATAAATTAAAATTATTTTTTATTTAATTAAAATAATTACTTTTATTTAATTATTTAATTTATTTTCTTATTTATATATATGATTAAAAAAATATTTTTTTGTATATTAAAATAAAATAATTTTATATTTTGTATATTTTAATAAAATTATTTTTTGTACATTTGATACAAAAAATATTTTTTGTATATTTAATCAAATATATTTAAATATGTAATATATTTAATCAAATATCAAAACCCATCACGAGCCAATTTTATTTAAATATATAAAAAATATTTTTTAATCAAATATATAAAAATAAGAAAATAAATTAAATAATTAAATAAAAGTAATTTTATTTATTTTAATTTTAAATTAAAATATTTAAAAAAATAAATAAAAAAATTATGTGCGAATATTCCATATAGAAAAATATTGATATATATTTTTAAAAATTTTAGTTTTAATTAAATGAAAAAAAAAAGAAAATATATAAAAAATAAGAAGAAAATATGACATTATTTTTTAATCAAAAACTAACTGCACTGCCAATAAATTTGATTATTTAATCTATTTTTTTTTTCTATTAAATTTTAGTAATGAAAACTAATTTATTTTTAATTATTTTAATTTTAATTAAATACAAAAAATAATTTTTTTAATTAAATATATAAAAATAAGAAAATAAATTAAATAATTAAAAAAATTAATTTGATTTATTTTAATTTTGGAAAAGTAAATTATTAAATAAAAATTAATAATTAATTTTTATTTAATTGTTAATTAATTTTATTTTTTGTATATTTAATTTAAAAATTATTTTTTAATTAGATAAAATTTTAGAGACTAAATTATAATTTTTTAATTACAACAAAAAGAGGGGACAAGATTCCTTATTTTAATAATGTTAGAATCAAAATTATAACTTAAAAAAAAAAAATGATCGATGTATTTCTCAAAATAAATATGAGAAGCAAAATTATACATTATCCCTTAATATTTAAGACATATATACACATATATAATTGGTTGATAAGAAAATTAAAATTTTATTAAATCACTACAACTAAGTTGGTGATATTTTTAAATTGACCGCCCATAAATTATGTGGGTATAATTTTTGGCGATGCATAAATTATGTGGGTATTATTATTGGCGATGTATAAATTATGTGGGTATTATTATTGGCGATGCATAAATTGTGTCACTAAATTTTAGTGATGCATATCTACCTATACTTGTATATGCGTTGGTAGGATAATTATATTTGCTTTGGTAGGATAATTGCCAACCAATCATGCGTCGCTAAATATTAAAAAAAAAAAAGTGGCGAAAGAATTTTTTTTTTTTTTTTTTGTGAATTGAGACGTATGCTTACTGTTAGGTCTTCTAAATGCATATGTATTTCAATTATTTATGATAGAAATCTTTATGTGTATATTAAATATTAATAAGATTAGTCGCTGAAGGTCCAATAGAAATGGACTAAATGATAGATAAATAGTTGGATTATGACTTAATTGATTAGATTTGCTATATAAAATATATTGATTTCATATAATATTTTCTTTAAAAAAAAAAATCTAACAGGAGGTGCTTTGATATGATTAGTTTCAATAGTAATTAAGATGAAATATACACGTGTTTTTGAGATATGATGGGCATCTCCAACATTGAAGACATATTATCTTGGGTTGCAATAATTGCAAAATTAAAAGAGACACGTAATTGAGATGAGATGATGATTAATGGAATCCGATTCGACAGTCACTATGTTGAAGCCACAATCCCAAGCAAGTGTAATCATATAGAGGACTGCCATAGCCTCAGCAAGCTCTACATCCCAGCATTCCTCAATGCTCTTCCCTGCAGACGCCATTACTTAGCCAAGATCATTACGTATTATCCTCCCCAATCCGGTGCAAAACTGTCGAGGTTGAACTGAAGAATAGACATTAATCTTCACAAAACCAGCAGCAGGAGGAACCCAATGTGAAACTCGAAGTGGCGCCAGCAAAGGAGATCGCACATTCGCATCATGATATTATTTAAGAGCCGGCTGGGTGACAACAGAAATCAAAACAGTAGGTTCGTATACAGACCTGCCAAAACCAGACGATTTCTATTTGTCGAGATGTACCATAGTAGCACCACGAACAGACTAAATCTTCTGGCTTTAGAGCCTGCACCATCAATTTAAACCATTCAGCAACATTGGACACCCAGCAGACCAAAAGTTGACAGCAGTCTAACCTAGGCACATTCTTTAAATAGATGAATTGGAGTTTCATCTTGCAATCCACAACAACCACTAGGAACCTCAACAACTCGTTGCAACATCTTAGGAGGTACTCATGAAAATGCTCAGGCTAGTTTCCACAAATCCTGAAGCAGGGATGGCAAAATAAAAAAAAAAAAACTATATATATATTAAAAAATAAAATTAACTTATAATTATAATCATTTCAAAGTTATTTTTTCTATGTTTTTAAAATTTTTTTTACATAAAAATTATTAAAAAAAGAAAAATTTGATTGATGTTATTAATTTATACCTAAACATGGTTATATTTAGAAAAAGATTACAACATCTTCTTGATTTTATTTTGTGCATCAGAATTTATAAGATCTAATTGGTTAATATATATTTTTTTAGTGATAAATTGATTGTAAGTAAAAATAAAATAAAAAATTATACACTGAAGTCTGCATATGCTGGGCACTAAGCCTTGTGCATGCACACAGCTTGCAGGCTTATTGGCGGACAAACGCCACATCAGCAGTTTGACCGGTAATTTTTTTATTCGACACCATAAAATTTGCCTTTTATTAGTAAATATTTTCAAATTACTCTATTTTAATTTTTAATACATATACAGTAAAACTTCTATAAATTAATATTATTAAAATTTATAAATTCTATTAATTAAAATAAATATTAATTAATTAATAAATAAATAATTTATTAATTTAAAGAGAATATTTATAATTTAATAAATATATATTTAATCAGCTAAAAATTTATTATATTTTATTAATTTTATAATCAATTCAATATGAATTAAATGAATTGAATAAAAAAAATATGTAATCAATTGAATATAAATTAATTTAAATGAATAAAAAAATATGTGATGAATTGAATATATATTAATTGAAATATAAAAAAAATATATAATTAATTAAATATGAACTAAATGAATTGAAAAAAAAAAAGTGATAAATTAAATATAAATGAAATCAACAAGAAACAAGTGAGTATAATTACTTAAATTTTAAATATATAATATTAATAAATTATTAATTTATAATATAAATAAAATCATATAAGTATGTAATGATTTTTAAAAAAATATTATCTTATTAATTTATTAAAATTATTAATTTAACTCATTGGTTTAAATCAAAATCTTAAAAAATTATTATATAATAGATGTTAATAATCTATCGAGTATTAATTTATAAAAATTTTACTCTCTATATATTTTTTATATTAATTTAGTATTAGATTATAAATTCATCCGCATATTATATTATTTGCTAACAATTATTAATAAAATATTTTCTTTTTTGTCATCCAAATATTATTTTCAATTTTGCATTGCCATTATTCTCAAGGGAAAAAAAAGAGCAGCAAAGGAGACAGTGAAAGTCAATCGGATGCAATCTTTACATATATCTTGTAGGGAAGAAATCATTCTAAAGTTGAGTAGCTATAATTGTATAAAACTTGTAAGACCCACTTCCTTTATATTCAACCAAATATAACTGCAGCATTAATTCTATAGTTGGCTTTATATATGTATAAATATGCTCCTTTTTGTCCTAAAAATGGCCATCAACACCTCCTTTTTTACAATTTTTAAGATTTTATGTCTGGTATCTTGACTATCTTTAACTTCAAAAACATATCTTTGGAAAAACTCAAGAGCCAAATAATGATCATTATTAAGACCAGAAGGTAAAGACATTAATCATCATTTAATTGAATTGGTTTTAATTGAAATTAAACTAATGGGTATTTGTATATTCTCCCCATCTCAAAAAATATATTCTTATTTCATTTTATAGGTAAATTAAAGAATTTAATTATTTTCAAATTATTATATATATATATAATTTTCACTTATCATCAAAATTTTCATCTATGCTAAGTCTCAATCCCACCCCAAGAGTTAAACGATGGACAGTACGTACGTCGTCGAGATTTTCACCTATGAAGTATCTTTTCATCTATGCTAAGTCTCAATCCCTCCCCAAGAGTTAAAAGATGGACAGTACGTACATCGTCTAGATTTTCACCTATGAAGTATCTTTGACTCACAAGTTGAAAAGTGGACAATCCGTATAACAACCATGAGTTTGGCAAGTGAAGAGTGCGGACATGCCACAAGTACCCTTTTAACACATAAATTCTTTGGTAAATGATTTACTATATAAAATTATAAACTAACCAATAACTACATCAATATATTTATTATAATATATACTTATAATTTAAATAATTAATTATTATTATAAATAATTATTATTTAATATATTTAATCGCTACTAAATTTTACTTGATAAATTAAATTAACGAATTAATATTTCATAATGTCGTCATAATTTTTTTCTTTTTAAAACAGTCATCCATCAGCCGAGTTTGACCATTTGTCAATATTTTTCTCTAAAATATTCCTGTTGCTTTAATAGGCCATGTTAAATATATAAAATATGAGTTTAGTAGTCTGTCATCGGTTAATTATGTAATATCAATGACTTGTAATAAAAATAATCCAACCAAGATCATTTTATATTATAAAATTTAACTTCTCATAAGCTCATTATCTTTCTTTTACCCCATCTCCCAGCGAATTTTATAGGCCCCTCCTTAAAACAACAGCCATTAGTTTGGCGAAGAGCAATATCAATTCCATCTCATTTTTTGCACAAAACAAAATTGACAATCCACCTTCACTTGAATGTCTAAGGAGAGAGCTATAGAGAGGACTACAACTCCTAATAATTGTTACATTGTCAGGAGTCCATGTGAAGCTTTCCAATGCAAGCAAAAATCTTCATAGAACTACACAACTTTAAAATAGCAAGAGAGAACTATTCAATCATGCATGTGTGTTGGCTATTCAAACAAAATGAGGTAGCCCCACTTACATCTAATATCTATATCCATAATTCGAATTTGATGCATCTTAAATTGAAATCTAAAATTTTGACGACCAGGCTGCCCAGAGTGGGGGACAATTATCAATCATAAATGAGCTTTAACTGTGTGTGTGTTGAAGTGTTCGTGTGCAAATTCGAGAGAGATTAGAGAGTTATGAAGCACCAAACTGATCATATTTCAGCACATACAACAACGAAACAAAGCTTCGACGAGCAATCCTCCCACCGTCCATGTTATTTCCATCCAAAACATATGTAGGATGGAAAGGATCACAAATGATGTGGAATGCCAATTAGTGATTATCACCTAAATTAATATACTGGATTTCATGATCATTTTTGCTCATAATATTGGCATTCTACTGTTCAAGGCCTTGTCAGATAACAATTATTTCGGCAACTATAACCACAGAAAATTATAGTAAATGTTTTAAGGGGACAAATATGGATCATTCTTTTTTATCTTACATTTCCAGCCTTTCGAAGCTACAAAATGGTTTCAGCTATTGGCCGATATTAGAGTTGAGTTCTCAGCCTAACCAATTCATCGTCTCTATATACAATGTCATAATAGCACTACAATTGTAGATTTTATGCACAGTAACATAAAGTACTCTTCTAACATGCGCACTAAAGAAACAAGCACAACCAACTTCCTTAAAATATATGTTATTGGACTGCCATTTTAGGCCATGCTTTTTGACTTTCACCACACCTGATTTTTATAGTTAATTGACTCGTAGCAACAAACAAAAGAAGATGTCAAGCAGTTAAATATATGGAAAGAAATTAGGTTGTTAGAGTAAGTTTTTAAGATGCCTTGCAAAAATTCAATAAGTGTCCCGCAAATTAAGCCATTTCAAGGGCAATAGTACAACAGCAATGTTCCAATGTTTTATTCCTGACAAGGATAGAAACATTTCACGCATCAACTTACATGCTAATAAAGAATGGCATTGATCCCATGCTTGCCTTTACTAAAATCTCAGAGTTGATTTACAAACCCATTTACATTAAATAAAAAAAAAAAAAAAACATCTATGGGAAATGCTCATCACTAGGCACAAGCTTATGGCAAAAAAAAAAATGCTATTACTCGATCAAAACGGCAGTAGATAGAACAAAAATCATTACAATAAAAATATAGTCATACTTAGGTTTGAACATTTGCTGACTGTATAAGAGGAGTGTTAAGATTGCCAGTGGCTGTAGAGTACTGAATTGGCATTAGAGCTGGGTCTTGATAGGCAGTGACCAAATGGTTGAAAAATTCTGCCATTGCAGGGTCATTCTCTTCCTGCCCGTCCTTTTTTAGTAAAACCTGAAAACATAAACCCATTCGGGTCAACAATTGATTGGATCTAACCAGCATCGAAAAGAGAACTATTACCCCTCTGGGCATAAGGTGCAAAAAGCATGGTATGACATACCTCAGCAGAGTAGGCAACAAAAATTGGTAGAAATCGTTTCCGACAGTACTCATTAAAGAGCAGTGTAAGGACTGGAAGAGGAAAAATCAAGGTTGATGCAATAGAGAGCTTCTTTAGTGTAAATATTCCTATTGCAATTGCATGCATGAGTACCAGAGAGAATATCATTGAATTGTGCACAATAGGCCAAAACTTCCCTGCAGTCTCATACTTGGGCGCATATACATTTGTGAACTGTGTGACATATTAGAAGAGCATCAAATCCATCTGGAAACATGTAAGGATCTAGTACTAATATAAAAATCTTTAGAATTTAAGTGATACAGAGCAGTGACAAAGTTTTGTCCCTTAATTTGACTTTAAAATTAGTGATCAGGGTAAAAATATTGTTAAGCAAATTGAAAGAGGAAAATCTTACTGCAGTTCACTCGCATACAGTAGAACATTAACCACTTTCCCTAGTCTTTTACAAACAAGAACAAACTAAAACCACTGCAAACTTTTACCCGTGGATTCTGTCAAAGTGCACTTCTGTGACTATATATATATATATATATATATATATACAGAGGAAAGTTGATACATTCAATTTTCCCATTTCCTGATCAATATTGCATTTAGCAGATAGATAAAACTATGCATTTAGACCTGACTTCAAAACACTAACATATTGGCAATAAAAGAATTTGCATGGTATGCATTGGAAAATTATAAATAGCACCACAGAAAAGAGAAAATTTTGCAAAAGATTCTAACCTGATTAAGGAAGATGATGTATGCAAGACAGAGGTACACCAAGAGGAAGGGCAAAATCAGTGGAGCTAGGAAGAAGTATGTAATCCCAAGAAGTCCAAAGAAAAGAATTTTTGGAATGTCCCTGTGGTAAGGAATAGATGGAACTTCAAGTTCATCGTCTGGACTTCTACAACATCTTGTTACTAGAGAGTAAATGAGAGGGATTATGCGAAAGAGATCTGATGAAGTGCTCGTCCATCCAGAGGTAACAACATAAGCAATGAAAAATGACGCCTGCAGAACAAAAAAAAAAAGTGTTCTATAAAAATAAATATGATAAACTTGATTTTAATAAGTTGGATCCTATGCACAAGATATATCTGTGTATGTGTAAATGGCCCAACTGATACGCCCCCACCACCAAGAGGAAGCACAAAACAAGTGGAGCTTGGGGAAAAAAAAAAGAACTAAATGGTAATACATTCCAAGCTGGTACTTGAAATTCAGGAGATAATTAGGCTTTTATTATACAAGGTATTAGATATCCACACACAAAAGGGAACTGTCTCCAGGATTTCCATACTGCTGTCTATTCAGGTTTCAAAAATTCAATAGTTAGCAAACTGATAAAGTAAATAAAATCTCATGAGAAACATTTTTTTTATTTTCCTTATTTAAAAAAAAATATCTTCACTTGATAAAGCACAGCTATTTATGAATTAGCATAAAGATGGAGATAACTTTAATAACAACTGAAATGAGCTTTACCACTTTACCATCCTGCAGTGTAGGTCAAGCAGTAATAGCAAAATGCTTGTCAGATGAATTCAGTTCACACCCACATATGGTGTAAACAAATAAAAAGAAATAAACCAGTTTGTAGAGATTCAGGAATTTATCCATAACCATTAAATTCTTTCCAAGAATAAGTACAAAAAAAAAAGTATATACTTTGGAGGCCAATATCAAGTAAGGTAAAAAATTACAATCTGAAACCTCAACAATTTAGAATTTCAATTAAAACACTGGTATTTCACCATTTTCTCTATTAAACCCTTAAAGAAAATGTTGGGTTTGTTAAACCCTTGAATTTTATAAATTCAGGACAAAAAAACTAAAAGCCAACGAAATTAATATTTCTGTAAGCTTTTTGAGCAAAAAATATATTTTAATCCCTCTATTTAATATTTCCTTCCAACTTTTAATGAAAATTATATTTTAATCCTTCTCTTTAATATATGTTGTATTTTATAGATTAAATTTTATTTTTTATTTATATGATAATTTTTCAATAATTAATTTACTTTTATAAATTATTTTGCAACTGAAAAAACAAATATATTTAAATACAATCTAAGAATTGAGACTATAATTTGAAATTGATAAAAGTATACAATTTTTTGTATTGTTATCAATTATTTTTTTATTCACCAAAATTTTGATATTAAAAAACCAATTAGAAATGAATTTTATTAAAATTATATAATCAAAACCTCTAAATATTACAGAACTCATTAAGTTAAATTAATAAATTAAAGGAAACCTATTAAATTCAGTAAAAAATAATATAGATGAAATTATAGAGAAACAGTGCAGTTGTTAAGAAAGAGAATATTTTAAATTTAATATTTTAAAATTTATACATGTAAAAAAATAAATATATAAAAAAGCAACAAATATAATAAATTAAATTGAAAAAAAAATTGGTGTCTTTGTTTAGCAGTAATGTGAGACTACTTTAAAAATGAAAATTTACAAAATGATTTACAAAAGAAATTGTTTTTTCAATTACAAAATGATTTACAAAAGAAAATTAATTATTAAAAAATTATCATATAAAATAAAAAAAATAAAATTTAATAAAAAAATACATAACATATATTACTATTGATTTATTTACTATTTATTTATTTATGGATGTAGAGGGAGTATTTTTAAAAATAATTATATATAATTTAAATGCTTAAATAATCAAAAGAAAAAGAGAGGGATTAAAAAGTAATTTTACTAAAAAAAACTAACGAAAATATTAAAGAGAGATTAAAAATGTAATTTTCAATAAAAAATTGAAAGGATATAGTAAAGAGAGGGGTTAAAGTATAATTTTCACTCAAAAAGTTGATGAAAATATTAACTCCATCGGCTTTTGAATTTTGTGCCTCCGAGGGTTCAACAGACCCAACACTTTCTTTAAGGGTTTAATAGAGAAAACGGTGAAACATACCTTTTTGCATTTTTATAGGCAACAATTATTGCTATCTAAATTCACAGCTAAAATTGTTAACTACAAATTTAAAACTTCTCTAAATAATTATACACAATAGTTGAATGTTTCTTGCAGGACATACGTCCATCTAAAATTTGTTATATAGGTAATATATGTCAATTTTATCCAAAAAGAAAAAAAACAAGAGAAAATACAAATAGAAAACTTTGTCAGAATACGAACTGAAAATTTTAAATTATTCCGTGTTTGAATTGTAAAGTTCCAAAGAGATATATATTCTCACCTGTGCAGGAACAGAAACAGCCAGCTTCGCAGGAATATTCGTGGGCTCAAGAAAGATGGAAACTTGAGATAACACTGACCCAGAAAATACAGTTGCGAAAAAGATGTTCCATATTGTGAACCAAAGTACTTTATTACATGCACTCTTCCCTATATAACTATGAGAAATGTATCCTTGAATGGAGGAAAGGAACTCCATGATTGGAGGCACGATCTTAAGAAACAACAGCAGAATTAGACTGGGAAGGTATCCTGTGACTACTTGACTAACAATTTTACTGCAAGTAATACAGACAAGGTTTAGTATTTTGCATCATTACAAGGAGAAAAGTAATGAATGAAAAATAAAATTTCCAAAAGGTTTTATCTGATTGTTAACAAGCTACCATGCTGTTGTTATTTTTGCTACATGATAGATATTACTGCACAATCACATTATAAATCACCTCGATGACAAGTGTTGAAGAACAAAAGTACCATACTCTCCTAAGCCAGGAAAGAAAAGGTTATTAAAAAAAAATTTCCATGCTGTCTCTGACTGGTTTCAAATTTTGGATCTTGTGATAATCTGGTTAGAGTATCTCATTGTGGCTTCCTCCTTTAATGATATTTATAATCAATAGAATAAAATAAGTGCTGTTCTATACACCTCAAATGACATGAAATCAAGAATCTACAAAAAAAAAATTAATAAGAAGTGTACTTAAGGTACTACACATTGATAAATGGTGGTACAGCATGGCACCCAATGTCACATTAGTCAACAAAAGGGTGCAGCATGTCAAAAATTAAGGGTTCACCAGAGGGCAACCTTAATTGCTATCCAAGAAAAGTACAGATAAACATAATAAAGAAGATGAAACCAATTAAACAACAACATTAAGATCAGAACTCACATAGTTAGAATGCTTTTCAAGAATGGAAACCATATTTCCAATTGACTCAGGTTAGTAAGACCTTGCACAAGCACAACAGGAATGAGGAACAAAATTGTTAGAAGAATGCATGCAACTAGGACCACAAGCTTAGAGATCCATCTTCGCATAAATGATGAAGAAAAAAAAGGCCAATAGACATCATCAGGCTCAGGAGCTTGCTCAGTGACCCACTGTGTGGGGTTGGTTGATTGTGGCAAGTGGAAAGCTACGGCAGCTCCATACCGAGATTTGAAGGACACAAAGGCAGCTCGAGTTTCCTTTGACATAGAAAATGATTTTAGTTAATCCAATGCACCAGATTATATTCAGAAGTGGAAAATCTGAAGAACTTGATCAAATACTGAATAATCAAGCGAACTCGTTGAAACAATAAGAATAATATGCAATAAGGACATAAGCTTGAGTATATTGTATTGTCACTTTATGCCTTGAGATAAATAAGCTAATAATAAAACTTTCCAACGATTGCAGAAAGGCAACTAGCATAAGAATAAAAGCGCCAAACTTTTCAAAATTATATAATTATGCAAACTGAATTATGATGTTATAATGATTATAAGTCCTGAAATAAACTTCCAAAAGGTCAAAAAGAAGAAATCAACATGTACATGTATGTTCTTATATCTAGATGAAAAAGGTAGGCCACTGAGTTTCCTTTTATCATAAAGCTATGAACATGTTGAAGCATCAATAACAAATTTACCTAAGACACAGATCAATGCATTGTGTAACATGCTTAATGCTGGATGTTATGACATGTAATTCATACAAAAACTATTCAGGATTCAACACCTCATGAATGTCTCTTTGAATTGTTAAACAAGATCTAAGACAGAGATTACAGAACATGGAGTAAAATAAAAATTATTGAAAGATTAAAGTGAAAAGGGCAGTACATACTTCTGCTAATAGTGCATCAGATTGCTCCGATCTCACATTATGCTCTATGTCTTCTAACTTCTTCTCATAATGATCCACAAGATCAACCCTTTTTCCAAATAATCCAATACGTCCATACTTCTGGTGAGATGATTCTGATTGCAAGTGAAGAAAACTTTTGTACAATTTCTTTGATTCATTCTACATAAAAGGAAAAAAAAAAAAAAAACAGGGAGACTGAGAAGCAACCTATAGAAAGTACTGTTTCACAGGTAACTACATTTACTGAATTTTTTCTTTTTCCAGAAATGTTAATCATAAGGAACTGTTGGATTTCTTTCACTGTGGCATATATCATGTTTCCTACAAGGAAGATGGTAAGCTATCAAGGTAGAATGTCAACTCTTACTACTAGATGCTGGTTCAGAAGGCAATTATTATTGTTTTCTGAACTAGGTCAATTGTAGCCTATTTTCTACCACCACAGAAGAATTATATAGCCATAGAAAAAGAAGCTTAATATACGAAGCTAAAAAATTAATTTTGAGTGGGCCGAAAATAATTTTTTTTGCGTAAAAAGTTGGGCTCGGTTGGCCAAGAAAATTGTTCTACGTAAAAAGCTGGGTTTGGATGGGGCTAGATGAAAATTTTTCAATAAGTTAATAGGAATTTTTTTTTTTTTTTTTTTTTTGCTAGGTGGCTCAGGCCCACCTGGGCCGCAAGATAGCTCCGTCCCTTTCCTCCTCTGGAATTTCAATTTCAGTTTTGGAGTTTTTATTTGTGAACACCTTGTTTGACATCAGTACACAAAACTAGCGTGATTTTATAGGATGACTGCTAAGGGCAATACCATCTAATTTCAGATTCCTTAGATTGTGATCAAGATAAGATAAAAATTGAGAATTTTCATAATTTATAATTATCTTTGAGTACTCTCACACCCCACCCCCCAACCAAAACACACAGACAGATCTGTGTATATGCCTGCATTGTAGTTTCTTTGTTCTGTGCATTACTGCCTTTTAGAAATATTATTGTCTATTATGATGATAAGTCTTGGAATAATAACCAACAGATTGTAGGTTCAGAACATGAAAGCAGCCACTTCATGCAATATTATTGAACCACTTCAGTAAGACCACGACCAAGTATTCTAGACATTGTTTTTCTAAAATGGCCCATAAACTATTTCCACATTCCTAATCCTATAATCTCATCTTAAAACTATCATTTGGAAGGCCCATAAATGGCTAGAGACCTTTTCTGGTACTGGTTTTACAAATTTGCCAAATAACCAGTTCCCATATTCATAATTCTATAGATAAACTTTGGTTCTACAGATCCCTAAGCAGTCTTAAACGAATTAACAAGCATCATTTCCTTGCAACACAGCCCATGCACATTCAAAAACCAAGTTTGTCTTGCATTACACACTTAACTATGCTAATTGCAAGAGCCACATTCTTCCCCAACAGATTAAATATATATAAAACAAGATCAAGACGAAGACAGAAATCATGCATGACAATCATGGAAAGGGAAGAAAAAGATATAACATACTATGAGACTCCGAAGTTTGTTAGTTCGACGAACAACCACGTGCGACAAATATGTAGTAGGGTGATACTCTGTAAAGAAGCTCTCCACACTTTCACTGACACTGCTACCAACTGAAACAGGGATACCGCGAACCAAAATGGTGAACTGATGTGGCTGAGGTTTGGATGAATAAAAATAAGCAATCCGTTTTGAAGATATATATTTATATTCCTGCACAATCCAATATGACAACACCATTTCATATATCAAGCAATAGCTTTGTCCATGCATTTACCTCTAATTATAAAAGAAAATAACAACCAGCTCCTACAACACAAAGTTTCCTTTCCAAATAACAATAATAAAACTGCCTCCCAAATATAAAACTAATTTATCTATGCAGCATTATTAATAGGCAAAGGCAGTCAGAGTTAGTCAAGTTCTGCTGAAAAGGATATATATAACAAGCAATAACTGCATAGGATCTGACTTACGTAAAAAAGCAGATAACATACAAAAATAGTGACGATATACACAGCTGAGAAGTGAATCCATAACCTGCAAAAATGATCAAAGCTCATTAGTTTTTCAGCACACCATCATCATTCATCCACTCAGACAGTATTTAAAGTCATTAAGTTTATGATCTTACTTTTTTATAAATGATTTTTAATGAGCCTGATCATCATAAATATCCAAACCCTTGCACTTGTTTTTAATTTTATCCAATCCTTTAAATTTTTCAATTTTATCCTAACAATATTGATGAACATTTTAGCCCATTTAGTGAGTGAGATATGAAATGTATCCATTAAAACTTACATATCTACCTTAATAGGCAAAAAAATATGATTCTATGCCTTTGTAATGGTGATAATACAAAATCCTATTTTCTTAAATTTTTTCCTTCCTACATATTTTTTATTCATTAATTATTGTAAAAAATTGACATAAATTTTTTCTTTCTGCTAAAAGAAAAATAACTGAATTAATATTTTATATTTAACAATATGCAAAGAAATAAGAAAAATACATATATATTTTTTTGTCAACTAAAATAGATACAAAGGTTTGTGTACATTTTTATTTCCATTACTAATTTGGCTAAAATTGCTACCAATGTCATAATTATTTTCAAATATCAAAGTCTTCGTAATAATGTCAGATTATATTTGAAAAAGTTACAATGATCAGATAAATTTGAAAAAGCACACAAAGGTTTGGATATTTCTTATCATTAGCTCTTCTCAATATGGTTCAAAAACCACTTTCCATAACTAATATGCCTCAAATACTAGTTGAGTGGCAAAAACAAAGCGTGAAACAAAGAACACCTCTCAGAACAGACAAATACCAGTAACTTTCTGATGCAACCAACAAAAGAAATGGAAAAATGACACTATAAGTTAGATCATAGATACGTTGCATCATGATAATGTCATGATGTGAACTTTAAGAATTAAATGGATCCATGGGAACCAAAAGACCAAAGCTGGCTAAAAGCCACAGAAAGTGTTTCAAATAAGAATTTTCACGCTAAAGCCCTTAATAACATCATGAATAACTGTATCAGACGTTCAGTTGAGAGATAACTATGAAATTTACTAATCAAAGGTGAGAAACTTTCTGATGCATGATGAAGGACATTTATAAAGAGTGAGGGTTCAGACAAGGTTTGCTATAAAAATATGAGAGGTGAAGCTCAACTTTTGGTTTTACCAATGAGGACTAATATGAAGAATGGTCAAACTGTAAGAGAGAACAGCAAAATTTAGAATGAGTAACAGGTCAAGCAAATGTATAGGGAGAAATATACAAAGGTTTTATAGCAACAAAGGTATTATTATGAAAAAAATAGTAATCTTAGCAAAGTTACCATTCCAAAGCAAATTGACTCTACTCTGTATCATGTTCAAATCCAATTATAGAAGTGGAAATTACCATTTCGAGCCACTATCTACATTCGAAATGGTAAACACGTCCAAAGAATTATTTGACAAATTTGCAAAGTCGATTTCATGAAGCTGAGTTCCAGAGCTGTTCACTGGAAGAATAACAAAGATCCCTATTATCCCAGCGAATGCAAATACTTTCAAACTGCAGTATTAAGATAAAGACAAACATGAATTTGAGTTCAGATGGAAAAAGAAAGTAAATATCAGAAAGAACCAAAGTAAGACAATATCAACAAATAATGCAATATAAATAACACTGTGCACTGATGTGTCCATATCAAAAGAAAATAATATATATACATATGCATGGATAAGCACAATACAAACAAATATGACAGGAACAGAGCATATTAGCTGTTCACCAGTACCATAACATTTTGGATTGTGAACATGACCCACAAAGTGTAAAGTTAAAATGAAGAGGTGCTTGCATGGATTCCTATGCACCAGAGAGGTGGCTTAACCCACTAGACAAGGAATTATACACTCACACTCCAGTTCCCTTGAATCTTTCTACTATTAGTTTGACAAATTTATTGATAATCATTGATGACGTATATGTTTTCTTTTTTTTCTTTTGTTAAGAAATGGGATATATCAACTGGCAGAGGCATAGACAAAAGGACAACAAATACTAGTTCTAACTCAACACTGAAAACAATATGGAGACATCCAAACATTTATTGCTAAAATTTCCATATCTATAGTTGTTAGCTGATACAATTGCTCCCCAGTCCAATGAAAGAAAAAGGAAAAAATGTCAACTCAGAATGTGAACCTCTGTTTGCGGGAAAAGGAAATTCTTCTTAAGAAAGGACTCAAATTACCTGAATGTAATAATTCGCATAAAAACCAATGCATCTAAGCCTGAGGATGATATTATATCCTCTTCGGATATCTTCCATGCTCTTGCAATCCAACCAGCAGAAGGTATTAGCCTTTCTAGGTTGAAATGACTTCTCCGCTTAGAATTCCCTTCAGCTAGCAACCTTGGTACATAGACTTCATAATAACTTGGTTGCTTCCTCAGTACGGAGTACAATACAAAAAATAGAACACAGAGACCAGAATTTATTCCCACAGATGTTAGAAGAGCAGAGACAAGCATTGTGTCAGAGCAATCTCAATATCTTATGAAAGATGATAATCAACTCCTAAACTGCACCAGAGCATAAGGCAAATACTTGAGAATTTTCAAATAAAAATTGTGAATAAAATTAAAATCTAAAAGACTTAACACATGAGAAAATACAACACCCATCAATACCTTAAACAAATACAAGCATATCATACACATGCAATAAGCTACAACTTGAAAGTACCAAAATCCCATCCGAAGTATTGAAAGACAATGAAACACAGAGACTGTTGAGAACAAATAAATTTAATAACATTTTTAACAATTGATTTGTAAATTCACACTTAAAATGCTTAGAACAGAATGTTATATCTTTAATTCCATGAAATAGGTTGGACTTGAGGCAAATTCTATGAGAATTAGTAGAATTTGCAAATGAATTCTAAAAATAACATAAAATATTCAATTTTTTTTTATAATGATTGCATTATTTAAAATGAATTCTACATACTAATAATTTAGAAGACCAAACGTGAGAATTTATTTACAAATGATGAAAGAAGGTTAAATAAAAGCACAAGAACAACATTGGGATATAGTATTAAGAATAAATAATTGAAATGATTCATATCCTTCACCAATCAAAATCCAATCATTCTTGAATCTATTTTCCCCTAAACATAAATACAGATTACAATACTAATAGAATAAAATAAATCCAAAGCAAAACCTATAATAGCCAAGAATCAAACAAAACACAAATTATACTAAAATTAAAAAACTAAAACTAAAACAGGAGTGCATTATTTGAAAAAACAAATTCTCACTCTCAACAGTAACAGTAATATACACAAATGAAAGGAGAGTTCAGTTTAAGCTTTTTGTTTTTGTTTTTCTCATAATCAGTTCAAAAAAAACACAATTGGATAGAGAAACAAACCCTACGAAAGCGATCAATTCAACATCAAAAGCATAATCGAAAATTGTTGGAAATACAAAGAGAGAGCCAGAAATTGAACCTCGTGTTGTTTCGATTTTTGGTGTTGAAAGACAGCGAAAGCTTTACTAAATAATAAAAAATCAAATAATTGTGGTTTATTTTATCATTGGCTTTGACTAGTAGTATAGTAGTAAATGGAAGAGAGATTGCTTCTTGCAGTTGCTTGTTCGTGGTAAAATTACCTGAAATACCCCTAACATGTTGGTTCGTTTCTTTTTGCATATTTCAAGTACGGGAATAAATAATGAGGAACAGTGAAGGATGATAAGTGGCGGGCTTCTAAATCCTAATAGTTGAAGATAAGGAGAATTTGGGGATTTTGGAAGAAACGAGAGAGGTAGTTGCTAGACAACGGTTTTATTTGAAGTTCATTGGTGATCTGATAACCTACTAGTCAATACTTAAAGATTGAGACATTAAGCTTAAAGTTGACCAAATTAATGAAACAATTTGGTAATCTACTCGTCAATACTTAAACGGTAATTACTATTTAATCTCCTTTAACGAAATTAGCTAAGTCATCTTTGAGGTTTATTTCGATATCAGCAATTTTTAATGTTAATTATAAATGAAAAAATTAAAATATCTCACTCAATTTTCTCCCTCTACTAATTATTATTTTCTCCATTTCCTCCGTTTCATTTATATAGGAAAAATTTTTATTTTAAACATTTTATTTAAATAGATAAATTTACTTAAAATAAATTTAACTTAAAGTATAAAATATATTTTGTCCATTTTATTTATAAAATATATTAATTATATGATAATTTCTATGTAGTGAAAAATAATTTAATATCTCTTGAATATCATCAAATAAATTTTTTCATTTGAGTGTAATTTTCATGAATAATTAAAATTCAGTACTATTTTTTTTAATTCTCATCTAAAAATAATTGTGTCTATATAAATTAAACAAAAATAATATTATATTTTAATGAAATAAGATATAAATATATTTATAAATTATATTATAAATATTATATTAACAGTCTAAATTTTAAAAACACAAATATAATCTTAAAATTATAAAAATCTAATAACTCCTCCTTCTTCTATTACCTCTCTTTATCTCCCAATTTTATCTTTTAAAAATATATTTAAATAATTTAAAATTTTATAAAATATTTATTTTTAGGTTGAAAAATTATGAATATAATTTTTATAAAATATATTTCATTTTGACATATTAAAACTTAAAAATTAATTATTTTTAATTTAGTATAAATTATTTAAATATAAATTTAATTTTTAAAATTTTTAAGACTTATTATTTAGTTATCAAATTATAAATATTACTATTCTCATATATAATTTCACCAAATATAAACTTAATTATATATATATATATACATCCTAATCCAAATTAATTTTAACTTAATTAATTATATTTTTTTACTCACTTACTAATACTTTAGTTATTTTTGAAATAATTATAATATATTTTCTTCAAATAATTTTTATTAAATAAAATTTCAATTTAAAATAATTAGATTTAAAATTCTCTATTTATATAGTTAAAATAATAAATAATTAAACATAATTTATATTAAGATTCATATTAACTAATTTTAGGTTATAATTTATGTTTTTTTAATTTATATATTAAAAAAATTTAATAAAAAATATAAAATATGATTTAAAACTAATTAATATAAATTTTAATATATACCATGTTTAATTATTTATTTTTTTAACTACATAAATAGTGAAAATTTAAAATTTAATTATTTTTAAACTAAAATTTTATTTAATAAAAATTATTTAAAGAAAATATATTATAATTATTTTAAAAAATAATTAAAGTATTAATAAGTGAGTAAGAAAATATAACTACCTAAATTAATAATTAATATATATAT
>CANXYC010734712.1:0-12311 GCA_948193065.1 Aleurites moluccanus
TATATATATATATATTATTTGATTTAATTGTTTATTACTGTTGTGCTATAGCTGTTAGTTATTGTTATATGTTTAAATTTAATAATTATTATAAATAAATATTAATATTTATTTTTTATTTAAATATTATTTTTAATTTATTATGTAAATAAATAAAAATTGTTTAAAAAAAATAAATTAGAATTTTCATAAATAATAATTATTTAATTATATAACAGTAAATAATTATTATAAAAGAAATAATAATAATAATTAAATGAATTTAATATAATTATTAGAAACGAAAAACGTGCATTAAAATACATTATGAGATTAGAAGTCTCTTGTGTCCGCCAATGAGAAGGGCAAACTGTCTTTCCAGACTTCATCATAACCAAAGAGTATAATAGTTCTATGATGGGAATTGAGCATTACGGATGTCTTATCCGCTGACTTTTCTTTTTTATATATATATGTTTCATGTTATTTATTTTATAAAAATTTTTTATAATTAACATTTTTTATAAATAATATAATATATAAAAAATATAAAATATAAAATAAGACATAATAAAAGTAATGTGGGTTTATTGATAGGAATTTTTTAAAAAATATAAAATAAAAAATAAAAAAAATATTTTATTTTTACTGTTAATTTTTTTAAAATATTATATATTTAAAAATATTTTTTTAAAAATACTATACATTTAAAAATATTTTTTTAAAAATATAATATATATTTAAAATATATTACATATATATCAAATATATATAAAAAAAATAACTATAAAATTGAAAAAAAATTAAAAAAAAAATAGTATATTTGTGTAATATTTTTTTATTGATAATAAATATATACACATGGTAGAGGCGGTGATTTTGTTTTTAGCTTGAGGAATTGAATATTAAAACTTCACTAATTCTTTTACCAATTCAGGAACAACAATTAATTAAGAGTATAAATCATTTTCCAATTTTTATTCTATAGATTGATTAATTTTTCAGAGCGGGAAATATGTTAAATAAAAACGTTGTTATTATTCTCTAAATTACACATCAATAATAATAATAATAATTATTATTATTATTATTATTATTATTATTGTATAACGAAATATTATTATAGTATGATTTAGATTTATTTTATAATTTCTGCAGAAAGAACTCCCCCATTAAATTTAAATTTATATTATCTATTTAATTTTTAAAATTTGTTGGATTTTTCATATATTATTTTATTTAAATTGAAGCCTAATTACTTTTTCATAATTTAGATTAATTATATATCACACTAATGAAGAATATGATATTATTTTAAATTATAATTTTTAGATATTGTCATTCTATAATAATAATAATAATATTTACTAGGAAATTCATAATTATAATTGCAAAAATGAGAAAAAAATAATATAAAAAATTTTAACATAGTTAGACTTATGAATAAATCTATTTCTACTATCTCTCCAAAAAATAATTCACTATAATCATATATTATAATTTTTTAATGGACAATATTGAACTTTCTCACAATATCTTAAATCATCACAAAAATATTATATACTTTATGACTCACTATATATTACTCAACATTGGACAAAAGCCCTCTTCAATCAACTATTAGGAAAGAGTTAATTACATATTTGAGTAAAAATTAAAGAATATCTCCTATAATACGCTTATTTATAATGGTATTCACTATCAATACTAACTCAATAAAGATTCTCGTCTAAAAATAGAAATAACATTAAAATAAATATTTTATTCTACAAATAAAATAATACTCTACTCAATTGAGGAATATTTATCACACTCAAAATATGAAAAAGGTCTTTTTTCAAGCACAGCCCAGTTTTGACCCCAAAATCATCCGTTTGAAACCCGAACGGAGCCCCTGAAGTTTTATACGCAGTCGTTTCCTTTTTTTTATAAACTGTTTTATTTTGTTATTTTGAGTCGAAGCCTGTTGAGCCCATTAGGGTTTTATTTTCCTTTTAGCATATATATATGTGTGTTCTGCTTTGAAAGAGACAGTTTTTGGCCGAATAATAAAACCATACTTTCTTCTAGTTTCGATTTTCCCCAGAAAACACGAAGTTGATGCCTATTTCCTAGTATTTCTAAAATCAACAGGTTATAGAAGATTACTTTCCGGTATTTGTGCGCGAATCAACGGATTGTAATATTATTTCGTCTTCCTTTGATATTCCGCTGCGTCATTAAGTTAGCGCATTTAAGGTTTTGATCATCATTCTCAAGTCAAATTTTTCAAGAACTCAGTTTTGGAGAAAATAATGTAATTTTCTCCAAACTTCATTTTCTCTTTAGATTAAGAATTTTTGATAGATAGAATAGATCTATATGAGTATATAGACTCTATTATAAGTATTTAAGACTATTAATTTTGATTAATATTCAAGATACCAGAATTTATGGAATTTGATGAATAGTGACATGAACAGTAAGAAGATTCTTAAACTTCAGATTTTCTTAAATGATTAATTAAATTGATGTTAGGAAACAATAATAGAGGCTATAAGACGATTAAAATTATATAGAATCATATTATGTATTGTTGAATGAGGAAACCCTAATTTTGAGCATTTGGGGAATTGTCATAGGAAATGAGGATTCAAGGAATTTGTGGAGTTTTATTGACTGTACAAGTAACTGAGGAAAAATACAAGGATAAATTATTTTGAGGTAAGTATGAACATTGCATGTGTATTGTTTCTTTGAAATGAATTGTCCAAGCCTTCCTAATGTTCACATATATAATTCACATGTTATATGACATTGTATTACTGATCTATTAATTGAAATTCCCATGATATTCTCAAACAAATGACAATTTGTTCCATGTGATTACCATATATATATTGTAAATGACTTGGTCATCTTTCCTTGAACCAAGTTCATATGAAACCTATTTGTAACTTGACTGAATTTATATTATATATTGATGGTCTTGTGACCAATATGTTTTCTTGTGAGATTGCAACTATATGACCCATGATATGGATAGAACGCTCTTCCCAATGAGAGTAAATTCATTAGTCCATTGTGCACTTTAAGAACCTAGCTGATAGGGTTTTTATCAGTGTTCCACCTAGAGGGGACCATGAGTTATAGGCGTATGCCTGGCTAAATGCATTTGCGATAAGGTAGCAAGGACTACTGATGCGCTCTGTTGTGATAGGTAGCAAGGCTACTGATGCACTCTGCAGTTCCATCATGTGATTTGATAGTGCTATTCGATTGTGAGCACTTCTGTTCTTGTAAGCATAACCTTATGATATTTTCTTACCCATGTTTCTTTGGATTGACCTTTCCTTTGGATTGATCTTTATATTGCATGTTCATATCTTACTAAGTTGAAGGCTCACTCCTCTTCTGTGGATTTCAGGTGATAGTGTAGCTCGAGAGGGAGCTAATATAGAAGACCGAGCTTCTTGATTCATTCCTTCAAAAAGCCTCTATTGTAATTATTTTGATATATATATATATATATTCGTTGAATTGTATTATGGTATTGTATGTATGAGGAGTATACTCTAGAGCTCCGTAATTAGATATTAAGGATGATATTATATTGATGTCTGAACTGTTACATATTGGGCTACCCTTATTCCTTAGTGATGTGGGATGTATCTTTTGATCGGTAAGGAACAAGAGGAAATTATATGATAATGAATATAAATGTATGAATTATGATTACATGAATCATAGAAATGAATATTTGTAATAATAACTATATTTGATATGAATATGTATTATGTATGAGATCCAGGTTATGAGCGTTTTACGTGTTTATGATGGCCTTAAGCCTACCCTTATCCTAGGACCGTTGCACCGCTAGAGTTGGGGTGTGATATAAAACTACATGACACTATGAAATTTAAAATTACATATATTTTTATATCAAAAATTCCAATGTAAAGGATAATAAAATTTTAGAATTAACTTACCAAAATAAGAATTATATAAGGATTTGATGAAATGACAGCCATAAGGTTTAAATTTAACAAACCCCTTTCACCATCCATCAAACTTTTGAGTGGTAAAAAATGGGAAGAGTTTATTTGGTGTTTAAAGGTAAAAATAAAGCTGGTAATGGTGAATATAGTGGTTGTCTCGCTCGAAGTGGTGTTTGTCCAATGGTGGGTCAATGGGTCGGCACTCTTCCTTTCTCTTTATTTATTTCTTCTCCCGCACCTGCTACTCTATATCTTTGTTGTTTCTTTCCTTCTCAGGTAAAGAGCCAAATAAACTTTGTTGTTTCTTTCCTTCTCAGGTAAAGAGCCAAATAAACTCTTGTATTATGTTAATTTTCTCAGTTAAAGCCTTTTATTTTATTGTGATCCAAATAAGCCTCTAATTTTTTTAATTTGGATAAATAAGCCCAGTTTGGATGGAGATGTTAAGTTTTCATCCACGTTAAGTCTATTTGAGCCAAATTAAAAAATTTAGGGGCTTATTTGTACCTTTGCCCTTTTTTCAAATTAACCTTATATATTTTATTATTTATTTATTTTTATAAATTTTTCATTATGAAACATATTTTTTGTCTATTTTAATTTAATAAATAAATAAATTATTAATAAGGGTTAAATACGATTTTCTCCCCTGTAGATTGACCTAATATACCAACTGTCCCCTGACATTTCAAAATACACTAACTGCCCCTGACAATTAACATAATATACGACTATGCCCTTTCATCCAATTTTCGTCTATTTTTTCATTAGTAATAGGCAAAAAGATTGAAATTCCCATATGGTTTAAGGCTCTCCAACCGGCAAAGTCAACACGATAGAAGTCTACTTTAATGGCAGCCTTTTTCTTTTATTGCTAATTAATGTTAAATATATATTTTATCTTTTCTCTCACTACAAAGACTCTCCAACCAAAACGGTTACCAAAATCTATTACCTATCATCTAACCATTCTTTGATTCCATCACCATCGCTTTTTTCTCCCTCACCAAACAATAAAAATCATTTGTTTACATATCAAATTAAACAAAATATCACACAAAAACTTTCAAAGAAAAATATACCTTCAACACAAGCAAAAGTGATTAGCCTCTCAGTGAAAGACTTTGAATCTTCGATCCATCTCAAAGCCCACGCAGCCTTTTTAGCCACACAAGGAATGGTCTTGATTGCATGAAACAAGCGACTCTTCTTGTTCGAGTCTTTGATGTATGTCCTAAGCAATTGACTATACATCTCAAAATGGGTATCAATAGCGATTTGGAATCCGTAAAAGGCATGAGCCTCAGCAATGTAGACTTCCTTCATGAAACGGCCAGCGAGATTTTCAAGAGTGCTACCATCAAAGGCGGCAAAGAAACCAAGGACATGGGTTATGAAGTGTTTCTCTTCAAAAGTTAGGGTTTCCCAGTGGCGGAGATTTTGAGAGAGATCAACCTCCTCAGAGTCCAAAAGGAAGCCTCCGCTTTCTTATACATTTCCCAGATTTGTGAGCATTGGATTGGGTACATACATAATCAATCTGGGTTTAGGGCTAAGAGAGGCTCTTTTGGGATTGCAGACATTTTTGGGGATTTAGAAACTTTGATAGGAGGTTATTGAAATTGGTTTGGTTGAAGAGAAATTGAGAGTTTGGGTATGGTTTTAGCTCAATATTTATAGTTTGTAATAAAATTTATGATAAAATTTGAAACCCTAATCCTTAAAACCCAAACCCAACAGAGAAAGAGAGAGAGAAATATAGATATGGCTATCAATTACAGTAAAGATTGGAGCTTTCCGAATTCTGTAATAACTTAGAAATTTGTATAGTAAAATGCTTCTCGAATTCTATGATCTTCTTCTTCTCTTCTTTTTCAAATATCGTTCTTCTTTTATCTAAGTTTCTTTCAATATGGATTTCATTCTCTCTTTTTTTAATTTATTTATTTTTATTTTCAAATTTTTAATAAAATATGAAAGGAATTTTTTTTACTCCTAAAAAATATTTTTTAAAATAAAAATAAAGGGCATTTATGTCTTTAAATAGTTTTTGTTGACTATTACTGATGGAAAATAGGAGGAAAATTGGACGGAAAGGCTTAGTATAACGGGATAAACGTCAGGGCAGTTAGTGTATTAGGTCAATCTATAGGGAAAAATCCTATTTAATCCTATTATAATATTATGTTTGGAATATATATTTTAGAATGTATAAAATTATAAATAATTTCATTTTATTTATTTTTTAGCAATAGATAATAATATTAATATATTAGTTTTATATATAACTATATATTTAATTGTGAGCTACAAAAACATAATGTCGTAAAAAAATCAATAAAGTAATTTCATATTTACCAAGTTAGTTTTTTAATGCATAACAAATTCTTAAGTGATTATCTTAATTACTATATGGTAAAAATCTTTTTTGTATAAGTTCTAAATCTTAATTTTTATTAGATAATAGATAAATATATATTTATAAAATTTTTAAGTACTCAAATTTCTAAGTAGTTTTAATTTTAATAATAAATATCATAATATTATTTTTATTTTTGAAAATTTTAATTATTTAATAAATTTAATTATTTTTATTAGTTTATTTAAGGTCATCTGATCATATTACGGGTTGGATTACATATCAAATTATTAGGTAGGACAGGATAACTCATGAGTTTGAATCATTTAAGTTTGAGTTATTTGAGTCGAGTCATTTTCAGATTAAATGCTAATTTAAACGGAATATGAGTTAGATAAGAACTAGTGGATTCAAATTAAATACTTGGATCGGATCAAGATTTTGCACTTCTAAATGCAAGGTTTGCATTTAACAATCCCTATTTATTATCCATCAAATTCTCGAGTGGTAAAAAATAGGGGACGATTTATTTAGTGTTTAAATGTATGTACAAATAAAGCTGGTCATGGTGAATACAATGACTATCTTGTTGAAAGAGGTGATTGGGTTGACGGGGCTAATGTGCCAAAAACACATTAGTCTCTGTTGTGTTGGCTTTTTAGAGTCTAAAAAAATTTTGTAAAAATTTTTAAAAATCATAATATTATAGTATTCGTTATAATGAATTTAATAACATATTTTTTGTATGAACTAAAAATTAAATGGATCTAAAAACATATGTTAGAAGTATGTTAAATCTAGATCATTAGATTTTAACAGTCTAGATTTAACACACTTATATTGCATTTTGTTTCATACAAAAAATATGTCATTGAATTCGTTATAACAAATATTATAATATTATTATTTTTAAAAAATTTTATAAAATTTATTTGAATTCTAAAAAGTCAACACAACAGGAACTAATGTGTTTTTGACACATCAGCCCTCTCAACTTGAGGTTATTGGCCAATGGTGGATCAATGGGTCCGCACTCCTTCTCTCTCTCTCTTTATTTCTTCTTCTCGTATCTCCTGCTCTATATCTTTATGGTTTTCCTAAGTGGTGGACAAAACGGTTGAGTTATATATATATATATATATATATATATATATATATATATATATATATATTTGCACATGGTGGTTAATTTTAGATTCTCTTATCATTATTATTATTATTATTATTATTACTAATATGATAACTTGGGCGATGCCGCGGACATACTATTAAATTATATTTATTTAATTTAATAATAAAATTATTTTTTATTGATAAAATATATTTTTTACTATTTTGTAATATCTATTTAGGTGTGAATTTTATGCAAATTAAATATTTTATATACTTATAATTCACTTAAAATATTGCATAAAATATTTTGTATATTTATAATTTACACTTAAAATATAATTTATATAAATAAAGATAAAAACTCATACTGAAAAATTAAAAAATAAAATGTATTACGTGG
Source organism: Aleurites moluccanus (assembly GCA_948193065.1). Taxonomy (NCBI): domain Eukaryota; kingdom Viridiplantae; phylum Streptophyta; class Magnoliopsida; order Malpighiales; family Euphorbiaceae; genus Aleurites; species Aleurites moluccanus. The sequence goes on from CANXYC010734712.1 coordinate 7,829, forward strand.
TTCATTGTAATGTTCAATTAAAACACATAAATCAATTTTGTAGGAAAGATGATGTTAATGAACCTGTCTGTAATAAAATAAAAACTATAGTTAATATGTTTAATTTATTCAACAATAAATATTATTATAATAGGTTTTCTTTATCCATGTAAACCAACCACTTCTATATATTGTTGTCACTTAATTATTCTTGTGATTCTAATAAAAACTATAAATACTGCAATTATGTTGATGGATTTTTATTTGATATTGAATTGCATTCATAGTATAATCAGTCGATCTCAATAGATATCTCAAAAATAAAAATCTACCCAGATAATCAACTATTAAGAACTTGAGTATAGAAACAAAAGCATACTAATGACTTCGTATATAAAAGTAAAAACTGAAAATAGAAATCCCAAACTATTAATAACCATAAACATAGAAACAGAATCTCAAAATAGAAATACTTCCAAGTTCCAAGGAATAAACTAATAACAACCTCAAAATAAAAATACAAAATGAAATAGAAATCCACTTAATTAATTACTATCTAAAATATTGAAATACCAGTTTTGCTGTGCCTGCTAGCTGCTAGAACTCATCCCCAAACCCTGCAAAATTCTCCATAACAAATTGAAAGCTCCTCTAATTCCCAACAAAAAAAGTCATTATTTTTGCAAATTTATCCACAAACCTCTCTCATAAATTTAATTGATCCATTTCTGCTGTTAAAGAATTAAAAAACGAACTCTATCAATAAAATAATATGATTGATTTAGCAATAATAAAATAAACTAATTAAGACTAATAGCAAACATATCAAACATATAATAGATTTTAATATAGTACAACTTTTCCTGAAATGTGATACCAAATAGACTTGGATCCTCATGAAATGAGGACTAAGGTTGCAAAAAGAAGAGCATTTAACATTCTAAGAAAATAATTTTATGCAGGCATGCAATCATTAAATCCATTTGTAGGGATTACATTGACATAACACCTAATTCATGTACTAAGAATGGGATGCTTTGATGAAACTATACATTTACATGCAATTTTAAGGACACCAACCTTATCAATCATTAAAAAACTCATAATTATAATGTTAACTTTTATAAGCCAAATACACAAATAATTTTCATTAATTAATTCCTAAAATATTGTTGAAACAAATTAATTAATTCCTAAAATATTGTTGAAACAAATTAATTAATTAATTATTTAATTACCCTTATAAATTCCTCTAGCATATAACATGGGTTGGTCCGAACTCCAAAACCTCATGAATCACAGTAAAAGCATCTAATGTTTGTGTAGTAACTTGTTAGGTATGATAAAAGCACAATCAAACAGAAAATGGATTTGTTTTAAAAACAACAAAAGAACAAACAAAATGGCATTCGCAAACCACGGAAAAATTCTATATTTAAACACCGAACAAACTTATCTTAGAATAACAAATCTATCTACCAAGAGAATAACTTCAAAAATCACATTAAAAATAGTATTTTCTTTAAAAATAAAAAACAAAAACCCAAAAATAACACGTGCAAATCAACATTAAAAAGACACCAATCAGATATATCTTAAATAACAAATTCATCCACCAACAAAATAACATCAGAAATCACACAGAGAACATTTATTTCTCTAAAAATAGAAAAATAAAAACCAATAACTTATTAATTGTTCAAATCACGATTAAATATATGTATTTGAAGATAAAAGATAAATCTTTTTTATTTCAAGTAAATTTTGAAAGATTCAGATATATGAAACAATAAGCAATAAAATTTAACAACTTAAATCAATTTGATAATCAACACCAAAAAAAAAGGGAATAGTAAAATTGACTAAAAAAACACTTGGGTTTCTCTTTTAAAACAGAATAAACTACCCATTTGTGTTAACAATTATAAAAAGCAAATAAATTTACCATACTTGCCAAACATATTCTCAATCACCAAATTTACTAAAATCCTGTATCTCAGAACTCAAAAAAAAAAAAAGAAGTTAAAATTCAGATTTTCAGATTTCTTAAAGAAAAAAGAAAAACCCAAGAAACAATATGACATGGATCAGGCTCGTCAGTGAAAATCAAATAAGTGATAAAATGAATATGAAGAAGAAGAACATCAATCCACCAAAAATAAAATATGAAATATGAGACAGCTTAAAAAATCAGAACAACCAAATCTGTTACAAACAACGAAAGACAAAAGATTTTGCACTTGCAAAAGAAAATTAATCATATATATTAAAAAATAAGTAAAAATAACAGATCTAAGAAAAAATTTCCTCCACATACAGAACCTTGAAAAGTTAAAGGTGATTAGGGAAAAACATAAGATAGAAAGAAAGTATATCCATTTATTTCATCATAATGATCAAAGCTTCAACTTTTGTCCTAATCTTTTTTTTCCTCATTATTAGAGTCATTCAACAGAGTCATCATACCCAAATAATTAAAATATGATTTGATATTTCTAAATAATACTGAAGACTATTGCTTTGGATTAGATGCTCATACCTTGTTCGTTCTGTTGATGTAAACTATTTTCCAATGAAGATCACATGTGCATTAATCACAGGAAGATAATCAATATTCTTTTTTTCTTTACCAACTAACCATCTTTATTCCAAATGCTAACAACGAAAATAGAAATTATTTGGTTAAACAGAAATTTAAGGAAAAAAATAGGAGAGAGAGAAAGAAGAAGGCATGTACCTGAATAGGAAGCCTCTTGATTCTCCGAGCTAAAGATCTAGCAAAAGGGTGTTCGATATTTTGATGAATAATTAAAATAGAAATTAAAAAAAAAGACAAAGAAAATCAAAAATTAATTGCATTACTGTAAATCAAAAAATGAAAAAAAAAAAAACTAAAATACATAACAAAATCAGTAAATTCCAAATCAATCTTCCCGATCTGGACCTGGCTCTTCCTTCAACAAAGATAAAGCTTCCACCGATCTCAAGCTTCTCGAGCTCGCTATTGTCAAAGTGAGTCCCTGGAAACCAAAACTCAATCTTACTCATAAAAAAAAAGTACCCAAAAGCTTACTGGTGAGATAAAGAAAAGAAGAAAGAGAAAAATAAAAATTATTTCAGAGAAAATAATAGGATTCACTTTCCTAAGACAGCTATAATTAATTCAAACAGTAAAAGAAAAAGGTAGACAATCAGACGAAATTATTAATTTAATCAACTAAACGATATCGTTTTATTGGTATATTTGACTAAATAAAGGCAAATCAGTAATTACAAACTGGAGGAGTCTCTGAAGCAAAAAGACAAACATAAACTTTAATACAACGTCGTTTTGCGATGATTTAGGTAAAAAAAAAAAGAAAGATAAAATGGTAACTGATAAATTCAAAATCAATTTGAAAAAAACTATTCATCTATATCCGCGTACGTAACTTATAATATATTATAGTAGATTAGGGAATGGTTAAATACACTAAAAAAAAATCTTAAATATATTCCTTTTTCTTTTTTACTGTGATAAAATTACTATAGTACTTCAATAATTTTTTTCTTCATAAATATTTATGAACATTTAATTTTTTTTAATTAAAAATTACGAATATTAAATAGTAAAATACATATACACTTTTTCAAAAACATTACATGTTAAAGTTCTTTACGTATATATATAACATCAATTAAAAAAATAAAATTATAAACAAATTAAAAAAAAAACTCTCAAATTAAAAATAACTGTAAAATAAATTATAAAATTTTTTTTTTAAAAAAAGCTCTCTCTCTCTCTCTTTCTCTCTCTCTCTCTCTATATATATATATATATATATATCTTCAAATAAAAAATAAAATTATAACATAAATTCAAAAAAAAAAATTCTCTTAAACTGAAAAAAAAATTGTAAAATAAATTCAAAAAAAATCATAATACAAATTAAAAAAAAAAAAAAAAAACTCTCTCTCTATATATATATATAACATCAAAAAAAATTATAACACGAATTAAAAAATATCCTTAAATTAAAAAAATCTGTAAAATAAATTCATGAAAATTATAATCCAAATTAAAAAATAGTGTAGAATGAAAGAACATTTTGTTTTTAATTTGTATTATAGATTTTTTTTTTTTGAATTTTTAATATATTTTTTTAATTTGAGAGTTTTTTTATGAATTTGTGTGACAATTTTATTTTTTATTTGATATTACATATATATAGAGAGAAAACTTTAACATTTAATGTTTTTAAGGGAGAGTCTGTGTTTTATAATTTAATATTAATATTTTTTGTTAGAAAAAATATTTAATATTGATAATGTTTATTAAGTAAAATATTCTAGAGGATATAATAATAATTTTATTACATCCAAAAAGATAAATAGTGTGTATTTAAAATTTTTGAAGTGTATTTATCCATTATCTATTATCTATTATTATTATTATTATATCCCCTCTAGATTATTTTACTCACATCCATGCCCTTGTTTCCTTTTCTGTTTATATATATATATA
>CANXYC010734942.1:0-11600 GCA_948193065.1 Aleurites moluccanus
TGTTTAGAGCATGAATTTAATATTTAAATGGGTTAATTTTTAGTTTTAGCCAATTAATTTTGAAGTTTAATGTTTAGGCTAAATTTAAGATTTTCTCAATTAGTTAGTTTTAATTAGCAATATATATATCAAAATGTTCCCCGCAGTATAAAGAATTCATAAACACTTTTAGATTTTTATTTGGATACCCGAAATATTAATTATTGTCAATTGATACCTTGACCATATTTTATATATTTTATTTTAGTTAGATATAAAATAGCTTTATGGGTTATAATTGGTGTTTAATGTTGCATTATAGATTGTTATTGTGATTATTTGAGCAAGTTGATTTTTGGGGCTGACAGTTTTTAAGAGGAAATTATGTTGAATTTTCACGAGAAATTAGACTAGATATTTTAGAGTCAGCATAATTCATGCATCATGACATTTTAGAATTTATTTTCATATTCCAATATTAGTTTTTATTTATTTATAGGAGTTGACCCAGTGACCAGTTCGGAGCAACGAGGTGCTCTAGTCTGATAGGTTTTCTATCATTTTGCCAGGTGAGTGGTGAATTTATAATATTGATTTTACTAATATATGCTTTATGTTTTGAGAAATGAATTTTCGAATAAAAATTAATTTGAATCGAAATTTTAGAAATGCGATATTTTATATATTAAAGTTGGGAAAATATATTGGTATGTTGGTGTTTGATTTATAAAGAAGGATTTGATTGCACAGTTGAGTATAAATATTTTTTTTAAATACACTCATATATGAATATGTTTGATAGATATACCTAGATGATGGATATTTCAGAGTAATTGACGGATTGAGATTATCCTGACGAGGATAACTCTCGGATATCAGATACTGTCTTTGGGATAGCACTTGATATACATATAGTTTTTGGGATGTATATCAAGTGGTCGCCCTTTGGGGGTTGCTCTGCACATGTGTATGATCAGTTTGCTTTTGGTGCTGCCAGATGTCATCATGCGCCCAAGATGCTAGTTTATCTATTTACAGATTGTTTATATGTGTTGAGTGTATGTTTTACAGAGAATTATTTTATGATTTATTTCTTGTGTTAGATGATTTTCTGTGCAATTTATTTTCAGAATGATGATATTTTCTAGATATTATGTGTAAATTATATGCAGAAAACAGTATTATGTTCCCCTTTATTATATATTTACCACTCACTGAGCATTTTGGTTTGCTCACCTCTCCTATATTAATACTTTTCAGATCATTCTCAGTAGATATCCAGCAGAGTTAGTAGTGTCCTCTCATTTGTTCAGCATATAGCAGAGGTCGAGCAAACAATCTCTCTTTTTGTTTTTGGTTAGCTAGTTGAGTTGTATATATTATTTTGGACAACTATAGTTTGTATAATCCTAGATTTTGTGTAATAGTATCATACAACTATATATATGGTATAATCATTTTAGATACTCTATCCAATTTAGAATTTCAGGTATTATTATCAGTTTTCTAATAATAGTACAGCTACAAGAAATATTATTTATTATCACACTGCCTATCAGGACATTAGAGGAAGGGGTGTGACATAACAAGCCTGAACCAGAGATTTGGAAGGAACCTGATGAGAATGGGTATCCAGCAAGGGTACTTGAGAATGAGAAGTCATTTTATTATTTTGGGGATAGCTTGAGGCAGTCTTGGCTGATGATTTGAATCAAAGGCTTTCTTCATGGTAGATTTATCCTTTGAGAGGAGGATATAGCCTCAATCTCTTTGTAAGTATAAAACTCATAGTTATCCTAACTTTATTACATGATTTAAGGGTTTCCTTCTGCGTTTTTTGCTGACCTCTTTTTAGACTGCGTGAAACATATGTTGTGGACTAGTGAAGTTCAATTGTAGTCAATTTACTGTACTTTATCGGGGAAGCTAACTCGGAATTCAATTTTCTAATGAGATATAACCCTGAGTTAAAGGTGGCTGTGGTGACTGCTGAATATTACCAGTCATTTTTGTTTCTCTAAATAAATAATGAATATCTTATCTCTGTTAATCCTTTTGAGAGCTACTGGTGGACTCACATGGAATGCAAATTCTAACTTGGAACTTTGGTGAGAATATATGTCTTAGAAGTAGAAAGAGTATAGCATGAGCATCTGTAACAACGGATTGCCAACTTGGCAATCTAAGATAAAGAAGCTGATTGACTAAGAAGAAAGTTCCAGAAGATACAAAAAAGACTTGGTGAGCTAGCATTATTATTAAGTTTGTGAGGAAGTTTTTTACACGTGTTTTTTCTATTTTACACTGTCAGCAAATCAGTTAGGGAATTAGTTTTATTTTATATCTTCTCAATAGATTGTATATAAATAGGACTCTGGTTGTTCAATAAAATTCAAGGTAATTTTTCTCTAGATTGAGTTTCTGTTAATCTGCTGGGAGAAATTTCATTTGCTAACCAGACTCTTGAGTACAAACTCTGCAGTCATGCACCTCTGTTCTAATGTTGATATCAATCCAGGTAATTCTTTGCTATGTTTTGCGACTAGGTTGCTGAAACAACTTAAAGCAATCTCATATTAGGATATTGTCTGATTTTACTTTTCCCTTTGTCAAGTCAGTTGGAAGTGACCTCGTCATAATTTATATTTTGCTTTTTCATGCAATGGTGGTTTTGCTTTTTGGTTGAATACTGTGGTAATGCTAATTGTCTCGTTGTCCCAAATTTTTATCATAGGTCTTCTCAATTGCTGCATTTGTTGTTTTATTGTCTAGGGTTTAATCTATTTTTTGATAATCATAAGTCATGAGAATGGGAGCTATAAGATCAGTAATTTGGTGACCTAAGAGATACTTTAAGCTGCATGTAAAGATTTTTTTCATGATTGGTAAGTGATCTTCATAACATTATTCCCAAGTTTCTGCCGTATCTTCCTTTTTGAAGCAAGTTACTTTGGCATTTTAAAATTTTGTTGTCATCTTATATGGACATTCACCATTGTGAATCATTGTAAAATAGTTCTCTTGTGATCCTATTATATACAATTTTTATCTTATTATTGTATTATATCAATCCATGCGCAATCTTACTTCTATTACCATTCTGACTTCGATCAATTTGGAAGCCTCACAATGTGGTCAAGCATTGAAAGAATGATCGGCTGATTTTCCTCTATAATATGAGTACCCGTCATAATTCTTAAGAAATTGTGTATTATGACTGATTAGTTTCTTATATCTAATATCATGGTGTTAAGTTGATGAATTTAAGGATATTATGGTTGGACTGAAACTGTTCTGAAATCAGACTAGGGTATAGCAGTTGCTTAATATAATCTTGGAATGGAATTATAACATCAATTGAATAAACTGAGAAACTTCTTGATTTCCTTTTATCTTGTTTGACTCTTTTATGCAAGTCATTGTCTTAGTTTAAAATTAAAGTGAGTCGTTGATGTGGCCACTTCTAACAAGTGTGTTTTTGTCACCTCATATTGAAATTCTGAACATTTAAGTTGATCTCTTGCCTTAGGGATTTAAGTGAGTGGGTGACGTGGTCACTTCTAATTGGTGAGTTTTTATTACGTCATACTATAAATAAATAGTGAAATAACACATCTATATATTTAACTATCAGTTGTTGAGTTTTGTATTGATCTGTTAAATCTTATTTTTTAGACATATCATTCATTGTGAGTACAAAAAATTTAAAAAAAGTGTCGGAGTGAACTCTTTTTATATGTTGAATGAGCTCATTTGATGGTGAGGTCAAGTATTATCACAACAAGATAGCTTTGGGTAAGGCGAAACTACAGGTTGACCGAAGGGGACCATGGTCCCCCGGTTCACCTGCAGGTTCGTATAATATATATTTATGTCACTGAAATGGGCTTTGTGGAATGAGATGGTCTTATAATATTTTTTTTGGGTTAATTACTATTTCTCTCATGTGGAATGACCTATTACACTAAGTCTCCCCTGACCTTTTAAAAATATACTTCCCTTGACCTTTTAAAAATATACTTACTTCCCTTGACGAATGTCCCGTTATACTAAAACCTCCTTCCGTCCAATTTTGGCCCTAATTTCTGTCAGTCAACGAATTTTTAGTCAACAGGGGCTTATTAATTTTTTTTTTAAAGACAAAAATGTCATTTTATAAAGATATAAAGATATATAATAGAAAAACTCATTGCCACACTTTTATTCAACACATATATCTTCACCTAATAAGTGAGAATGCCGATTTCGGGAGGAAGCACATCTCTAGCTGAAGATGGGTGGGAAGGACGGTATCGCAACAAGATGTGTAGCTGTGGGAAGAGATGTGTCATAAAAATCTCAGAGTCTTCGACGAATCCGCATAAGCTCTACTACAGTTGCATGGACGGGACCTGTGGTGGGTGGCTGGGTTTGTGCAAGCCCGCTCAACCCTTTAGTCAAAATGCTACTATGGATAGTCCAGTTCATAGGTTTAGGGGTTTGGGATGTGTTGTTGATTTTCAAGATATGAAGGATAAAATCATGCAATTGAAGGGTGAAAACACAATAATGAAATAGGAGATGCAAAATGTACACAATGAACTGAGAGAGATGAAGACATTTGTCTCTGCTGCTTTGATATACTTTATAATATTGGTTGAAATTATTATTGTGTTACTGATAAAACTTTAATGAATTATGGTACTATGTGTTTAGTATGGGTTAGGTGTAATATGTAATCATAGGTGGTAGTATTATCCCTGAATTGATGAAGAACAATTATTACTTCAATAGAATTGTAGTAAATGAAGTTTGTTGTGTATTATTTTTATGGTCTTTAAGGTGTACAATAACTTCAGTTAATTAATGAAAGTGAACATTTTGTGTTTTAAAAATTATTTTTGTTGTTTAAGTGTTTTATATATGTGATAGGTATTGTAATGATTTATGTAATGAAGGGGTAAATAGTATAATATTTTATGTAAGGAAGGGGGAAATAGTACTATATTTTATGTAAGGAAGGGAAAATAATATAATATTTTATTAAGGAAGGGGGAAATATTATAATATTTTATTAAGGAAGGGGGAAATAGTATAATATTTTATGTAAAAATACTGAACATAAGTAAAAAATATAACTTGTATTGACTTGCTAAAAAAATATAGTATCAATAATCATACACATTAAAAAGAAGCATTTTTCAAGGTCTAAACTTTACAAAATATGAGTTTGCATTGCAAATAAATTGTACAAAATATTACAATATAATAAAATTCTCACATCAACATTTGTGTGGTATATGTAATTACCAAAATATATTAATGGGCATACATATAAAATATTGATGTTCAAAATAATGATTTGGCCATACAAAATATATCCAAAATATTTTATCTAACATAATGCCCTAATCTAAATCATAAAAAAAAAAGGTCAATCCTCAATAGGATTAATAGTTGGCTCCTATTTTCTGCTCCTTATCCAATTTCTCTGCCACTTTCTGATTGCCTTCCACCTTTTCTTGCTGCCCTGGCTCCTCTTCTTCCTCTTGCAAATGTAGTCTAAAAAACAGAAAGTATTAGTTTTCATTTATAATAAATGAAAGTATGAAATACAAAATATTGCATCAGTAGAGGTATATTACCATTGGTGTTGCAGTAGTAGTAGCAGTACATGTTCTGCTATTGTAGCCCTTTTGCCTACATTTTTTGCATTTGACAGTATAACTCTTGGTCCTGCTACTTTGTTAACCTTCTTGCCTAACCCTTTTTTTCTTCTATCTTTCTGGATTTTTCTTAGGCTCCAAAGGAAGGATTACTTGATTTTCATCATCTGGTTCTAGTTCACATTCTGGCATTGGATGAGTGATGCCACTGTATGTTCTGATGTTTTGAACTGAGTAAAAATCATGACAGAAGTCCTCCACATCAGGCCTATTATGAAGAATACACTTAATAACATGCTTACATGGAAATCCACTAATCTCCCACCATTTGCAGCTACAAGTCTTGTCATTTAACTTCACTACAAATTTTACCTTGCCTTTTTTCACTTCAAATTCATTATTTCTTCCAGGCAAGATGGTGCATGTTATACTTTCCTTAATTAGGTTGTTTAAACTCTTCTTTGCATTAGGTGTTACCTTTCCTTCCCATGAACAACCTTTTGCATACCTTTTTTACAACCTGACCATGCATTTTTGCCTAAATGCATCAAGTAACAACACAATAGGCAATCCCCTAATCTTATTAACCCAGGAGTTGAAGGATTCTGTCATGTTGTTAGTACTATGCTCACTCTTAGACAATGCACTGTATGCATGTCTAGCCCACCTATCCCTAGGTAAATCCATCAAATACTTCTATGGCTTATTTGAATCAATCTTCTTAATTTCCCTCATTCCCTCCCAAAAAGCTAGTGCATGGGTTGCCCTAACTACTTTCCAATAAAGCTTTTGAAGTGAGAAGCCTCAGAATTTCTTCTGCATGTTCATTAATAGGTGTCTTGCACAAAATCTATATGTAGATGTAGGAAAAACTTTAAATACAACATCAATCAATCCCTGCCATAATGACACAAAATGAAAGTTAACATGCAATCAGCTCAAATTGGAAAATTCAACAAAAACATAATGTTAAGAAATTAATTGAACATACCTTTTGTCTGTCACTCATCAATGTCAACACCCTTGCATTGTAATATTCTCCAATGCTTTCCTTTAGCATTCCCAAAAACCACAACCAAATTTCCTGACATTCCGATTGCACAATACCAATCGCAATTAGTAAAACCCCTTTATTCCCATCCAAAGTCACAAAACTTAATAAAACCCCTCCAAATGGACCTTTTAAATGACATCCATCCATGCCTATAAAGGGTCTGCAACCTGACTTGAAACCATCTGGGCAGTCTTTGTATGCTACAAAAAGTTTGCTAAATATTGTGGTATCATCTGGGTTATTCTTATCAACTGGTGTAAATTTAACCACACTGCCTGGATTGTATGTTAAAATACTTTCCATATACTTCCTCAGCCGCTTAAAACTATCTCTATGTGTGCCTTGTGACTTGGTTTTTGCTTTGGATTTAGCCCTATATAGCAGTCAAGTTGGAATTTCAATCCCCCATTTCTGCCTAAATTTCAAGGACATTAGCTCATAGCTCATTTCAGGATCAGCTTCTAACTCCTCTCCTAGTTTGGCTGTAATCCATGCAGTGGTTGCATGAGGGTTCCTATTACTAGGTGGTCTACTACATGTATGTTCAGGCCTAATAGTCTTAACCATGAATGTATGCATGTCATCCAACTGGGATGCATGTATTCTAAAATTACAACCTGGTTCAGCACAAATATATGTGATTCTATTAGGATCATTTTTAATTTTAACTAATGCATACCCCATTTTCACATAGTAATCAGACAAAGCACTCCTAAAACTCTCCACATCAGCAAACACATCTTTCACCTTAAACTCTATATCTCCCTCCCCATCCCATTTCCACTCATTTGCATACAAAGCATCATAATCTATATGCTTCCTCTTTCTTTTCTTCCTTGACCCCTTCAAGGGAGACTCATTCTCATCATCCTCTGATGTAGTTGTTGTCTTAGTAGTGTTGGATGTAGAATCTACATTACTCAACCTATCATCATTGTCTAAAATATTATTTGGGTCATCAACATCTTCAATAGTTTCATTGGAAGAGGATGCTTTGCTCTCATTCTCTGAACTAACATTTCCCCTTCTTCTAACCATACACTATCATCAGAATCCGACAGTGTATAGTCCTCATCACTAAAATCAAACAAAGGTATAGCCTCTGCACCTAAATATCTTTTGCTCCTTCTTACATTGCCCTGTCCTGCTCTACCTCTAGAAGCCCTATCTAGAGGCCCTACCCCTTATCCCTTGTCTTCCAGAACCCCTCCTTCTAGATGAATCATTACCCTTTGTCCTCCTGCCTCCCCTTCTAGTACTTTGTGAGCCATGGTGTATAGTTTCAATCTCCAAAGTTGATTGTGATTGGTCATTAGGTTGAAGTATATTATTTGGGCCATTATCGTAAAGGAAGTCAAAATAAATTGGCTCATTGGACCTGTCAGGCTCATTTTGGACTGTGGGCAGTTCTTGTTCTATTTGATCAGTTGGAATATCTAGTTGGGTAATGGGCTCAGACTAAAATTCAGGTTGGATAATGGATTGTGATTGAATTTCAGGGCCTGTTATGGGCTCAATTGGAATTTCAATATTTACATTATTTTGTGCAGCTGGTTCAGGTTCTATTATTGGGTCATACTGAAATTTTAGTTGGGTAATGGGTTGTGGATATGGTTCAGGCTGTGTTATGGGCTCACACTGAGTATCTGGTTGGGTAATGGGCTATGAATTTGGTTAAGGTTGTGGTATGGGTTGGTCATATGGTAATGCAGTCTCAATATGATAAACAAGTAAATGTGGGATTTGTTCGTCACTTTGGTCCACATTTGGTTGGCAGGTTTCATTTTCAACAGTAGGCTGACCCACATTATCATTCCCACTAGCCCATTCTACCCCACTATCCCTAGGTTCATCATCACTATCAGTGTCATCTAATACTACAAGTTTGATAACTGGGTATGGGTCATCCATGATATATATTAGTATTTCAGGTCTCTCCTTATACAAGTGCCACATTTCCAACATATCCTTATCACTCCTAATAATTAACTCATTACCACACTGCAAATGAATCCACTTAGCATTTATATTAGGAAAAATTTTATAACAGTCATCAATTAAATCTAATCTAGAGTAAGAGTGAAGATTTATATTGTGTTTCCACTTCTCTTCATCATTATAGTTGAAGCATATTGAGTATTTATCTGCCATTGCCATCTGTTAGAGAACAAAACAAAATGGTTAGTTCATCAAAAATAGAAAAGTTCATTCCTTTCACTTGTGTCCAAAAAACTCATATTATTTTAATATAATAAACCTCCATTATCTTTGAAATATATGACACTATTTTGAAATACATAAAAAAATTACTACTTTCAAACTCCATTGAAATACCCATCATTCTTATTGTCTCGATTCAATTAAACTAACCCAGAAATTAACCTTAGAAACAAAAAATATCCAAACTTTATTCACAAATGTACTGAAACACTCAACAAACAATAGTAGTTACCTTTATTGTTCCTTCGATAATATTGTTCTTCATTTTTGCATCAGTGCCACAATTCTTCAATCGCAATTAGATTTAAATAAATTTGTAATCGAGACTTAACGGTTATTTACCCAAATTCTTATCAATTTACGATTTCTCAGGAGAAACTTCTTTTTAGTTTAGATTTTGCAGGTACCATTCAAGGGAGAGAGAGATAATGAGGTATACTTGCCATTCCTTTTTAAAGTTAGGGTATTGAAATAAATTTAATTTTAATCCATAAGAGCATTTTAGTCTTTTTACCCATTACTAACGGTTAAATTAACAGATTTTGGACGAAATGAGGTTTTAGTATAATGAGACATTTGTTAGGAGAGAGTTAATATATTTTTAAAAGATAAGGGAAGACCTAATGTAATTGGTCATTCTATAAGAGGAAATAATAATTAATCCTATTTTTTTAGATTTGGGTAAAATAGGACGTGTGTTCAAACACGGCATAAGATATAGTAAGGAGTACACGTGTTTGTCATCTACTCAAACCAAATTATTGTGGACGTCCACACTTTTTCTATGACCTCTTTTGACTTCTAAATGGGATATTTACTAAGATTATTTTAAATTAATTAACTTACATTTATTATATAATAATAAATTACATGAAAATAGAGTACAAAAATAATTTTAGGGGATGGAGAATATATATGTATATATATTTAAATTAGTATAAATATATTTATTAGTAAAAAAATTTTAAATATATATATATATATATATCTTTTATTAATTTAGCAATAATATATTATTAGTTAATCTATTAACATTATCTTTTTTTATAGTATTTGATTTTTTTTATAAAAATAAAAGAAATTATAGAATATATGGAACACATAATATCATAACACTTTAATTTAATTTTTTATTATTTTGATACTTTTTGGTCTCTGTGATTTTTATTCCTGACTTCGCCCTAATTCTGAGTGAAGTATTTGTTACCTGAACGATCATTGGATTGTGAGACACAAATAAGCCTATCTGTGGTGCCTTCAACTTGCTAACTGTTGACGGCTTGAGTCTAATGACTACTAAAAATGTGAAATTCGCTATTTATAGTTTTGGTCTGTCTCAGACTTGATTTTGATGGCCCAAGTGGCACTATAATTTGTAATCCTTATTAGTCGATAAGTTTTATATCTCTAGGATACGCCATGCCACAAGTAGAGTTGAGCAAAAACTGCAAAAAATAAAAAAAATTGGAACCATCGAATTTAATTCGGTTTATTTTAAAAAATGATACAATTTGAATTTTTAGTATAAATTAGTCTATTTAATTCGGTTTGATTTATATTAAAAAAATTTAAAATAATTAAACTGACTGAATTGTATATATATATAATAAAATTATTTCAATAATTATATACAATATTAAAAATTAATTAATCAAATTATTCAAATTAAAATATATTGATTTGATTCGATTTAGTTTGATTCAATTAATCTTATAAAAATTTATTCAAATTAATTCGGTTAATCCTATAAAAAAATTTGTTCTATTTAATTTATTTTTTAATTTTAAATTTAATTATTATAAAATTTCATTCAATTATCTAGTATTAATTAACAGATTAATAATTATAGCTGGAATCACAAAACTCTAAGCTCTCTTTGTATTGCCTTTTCTTTGCTTGAAATGTATATAATCGGAACTTAAATTTATTTTTAGGGATAAAATATAATTTTGACTCTATTATTTAGCCCTAAAAATATATTGATTTTTAATGTTTTTTGAGATATAATCTTAACCCTAATATTATTAAAATTTATAATTCTGACCCTTTTGACTATTAATTTATGTCCTTAGGCCTCATAAGGATTAAAAAGTAATTGACAAATTATAATTTAGTCCCTAAAATTTTATTTATTTATAAAAAATATTTTTTTTAAATTAAATATATAAAAAATAAAATTAATTAATAACTAAATAAAAATCAATTATTTTATTTATTTAAAATTAAAAAAATATTATTTTTAATTTAAAATTACTTTTTATTAAATTAAAATAATTAATTTTTATTTAACTATACTTTTCTAAAATTAAAATAAATAAAATTACTTCTTAATTATTTAATCTATTTTCTAATTTTATATATTTAATTAAATTTTTTTATTCAATTAAAATTAAAATAATTAAAATATATTTTTCTTATATATATACATGAGACACTTTTAGTCATTTTACTAAAATTTAATAGAAAAACAAAAAAAAGTAGACGAATGACCAAGTTTATTAACGGAATTAAAATAAAAAAACTAACTGCGTTTTTTTTTTTTAAAATACTATCATCCATAAATATCATCTCTTCTTTATATATATATATTTTTACTTTTTTATTTAATTAAAATTAGAATATTAAAAAATATATATGAATAATTTTATATATAATATCCATACATTATATTTTTAATTATTTATTTTATATATATTTTAATT